>DWQW01008716.1:0-13649 GCA_018249695.1 Heliconius erato demophoon
TTATGTTAAAGATAATACATAATATGTTTGGATGTTGGGACCAGAATGACAAGAAAATCATTTCTTAATTTTTCGAGCATATAATTGTACTTCGTATATGCCTAGTTCATCATCATCTCTGTCTTACAACGTCTATTCTTTTTCTGACATTTCTTTTTCTTCTTCGTAATTAAAGTCGTTCGTAAGGTCAGTTGTGGCGCAGGGGCACAAAGTGTGACTGTAAAATCGACTGGTTGTGGGTTCGAGGAAATAAAATATTTATTTACATTTATATTTTCATTTCTTCACTCTGGTATTGAGGCAAAGCGCAGAACACCGCGCTCAACAGAGTTGCGCCACTCAACACGCAATGCCTCCAGAACTCGGCGGAAAGTGGGAACGGTGTGTCTTAATACTAGGTTTCCTCTGCCTACTCTGTTGTGTGCGGGATATAGCGTGAAGTTGATTTGATTTAATTTAATTTCTTCGTAATTCTCTTTATTACTGAAGATTTTTCCCATCCTGGTCCACCGGTTTCCGATTTTGACTAGATCCTCACTTCACTAACTGACTACCTAACTAACTTGAATCATACAAAATTTAGGCGATAGAGTGAGGATATAATATACAATATAACTAAAACTTGACAAGAGATGTCCATAAAATTTATGAGATATTTCCATATCATCTAATACAAAGCATCTCACTTCATCATAAGGTTGATTTATGAACGGTTCAGCCGTAGGTTTCACTTCGTCGAGAGCCTTGACCCTGAAGACGCTACTGAAAAGGGTTAAATCATCCAATACCAACTTGAAACTTCTTTATATACTTTAGAAATGTGAGATTGATCGTCCATCATGTTCGAATAAAAGTATGGTATCGATAAATAATAGATGATGGAATATCTAAAATCAATTTTTCAATTCTATTTTTTAACGTAGCTCTTTGATGTTATAAATAACAATAGCCTACTAACTTTTATTTATTTTGTTCTCTTTCTGTTTCAATAGATAATATAACATATTACATGTTATGATATTTTTTTACATTATTTTCACCTATAAATATATATACATGTGAGAGGTAAAAAAAATACTTAGCAGTTTCTCCGAGTTTACTATCCTTACACATTTTAACACAATATTTTTATTTTTTAAATGTGTAATTGTAATAAGTGAAGTTATATATCAATCCTGCCTACGTTGCTATATACAGCATTGAGCGTGACGCAAATAAACAAGTTATAAACTTCAAGCATGTAGCGTTAAGTTCCGTCACCCAACATGCTATGGCTCCAGAATTCGGCGAAAAGTGAGGAACTGAATTATATTAATGAGAACGGAGAATCTTAACACTAGCTTCTCTGTTCTCTGCTTACCTTGCTATGTGAGCATACAACGTGAAACTAATAAAACGCATATGCATTATGTAACTACTACAACAGAAAAATATTTTTTACTTATACAGTAGTCAATACAACAAATAAATTTAAAGTGAAAAATATCAAAGAGACCTGTAAAAACTACATTATATAAATGATAATTTATTAACAATTAAAAGCCTTTGGTTAAATCAATCTTCCTAAATATAGCTCTATGGGGCTGTTGTTCTCATGATTGTACCAGCTTGTTGAATATCTCGAGGGAAATCAAAAACAAGACAAGTACTGAGTGAAGAGCTTCAGAGTCCAGTTTTAAGAAGATCAAACAAATTCATTATTATTCCCTATTTTCCCTTCATTTAGGTCATTGGTTTTTGTGCTTAGAAATATACTATTTAAAGTACTCGTTGTTTATTACGTCACCATCGATTAATAACGTATAGAGTTGGTTTGATTGCAGCAATGCCTTCGAAATTCGGCGGAAAGTGGAGAATGGAAATGTCTTAATGGGAACGGAGTGTCTTAACACTAGTTTCTGGGGTTCCTTCTGCCTAACCTGCTATGTGCAGGGTAGGCAAAAGTGTGCAGGATAAAGCGTAAATATAAACAAATGAATGAAACTTTATATTTCGTGAACATTAATTTACATTATTTTGTTTATCTTAAGCACAATCCTCCAACAATTCTCAACATTTGACCCTCTAATTAATTACGATATATGTATTTACTAAATTGCTAATAATTACCCACAATTACCACTAACACACAGTTTTCCTAATCACGTGATATAAGAGCGAGGAATACAAGATTTACTGCACGAAGTAGAACCTGTAATCAGGGATCCATCCCTCGGGCTCGTCTGTACGTGACCCGTAAACGCGCTACTTTATTTGTCCTTTTACGGGCAAGGAGTAACGTTCGTCTTAAATTAATAACAAGTGATTATTCTATTGGATTACTTATTATTATTAGTTTCTTAACACTGGGCTCAACCTGCCTAGCCTAGCTACATGTGCATACAGCGTGATGCTTAAAAAAATATACATTTATTTTTTTTATTTTAATATTTAGGACTATATTTGTAAATTTCTATTAGTTTTTCTAAAAAATTGATTTTATAGGAAATCTTCTATATTGTATGAGACACACGATATAGGTATAGTACCTATATCGTATTTTTAAAAAAAGCATTGAAAAATGTTTCAAAATTAAATATAGAATATTCAATTTTGAAACACTTTAATAAATACTGTAAGCTTTATTGTTCGTTGTCGTTGACATGACAGCGCTGCCCTTTAAACGAAGACTGCCAATTGTGCGATACCGTCGGGGCCATATTGGTAAAGAATTAAATTATACATATTTAATGACTTAAAATTTCAAACGAACGTTAATTATAATAATATTATTACTTGTAATTAACAATTTATTATGATAAAAAAAATAAATTGAGACTAACGTGGCGCAGAGACAGCGGTAGAGGTAGTTAACACGACGGTTGCAGGTTATATTTCCTGGATAATTGATTATTCTCATTTCTTCGCTATGATAAGAGTTCAAAGCGCGACGTTGAGTTCCGCCACTTAATACAGATTGGATTGATGCGGAACGGAGTTTTTAGCACTAAGTTCCTCTGGTTAAATAATAAGTTAACTTGAATATTTAAAATATTGACAAAATTCATAAAATAAAAATGTTAATAACATTTTTTTTATGTATATTGTTTATTTTAAGAAGTATTTTATACACAACAAAGTTACCTTACAATAGTCACTAAATACATCCCTCGGAGGTATCCGATGCGATTCTCAATTATTTTTAATTTATTTATGCTCAATTATTTTTAATTTAATTATGGTTGTCAAAATAAAAGTTCTTTTCAAAATGGTAGAATGAATTCGTAATTGTTATTGGATTTCCACAACACGATTTAAATACTCATAAACATTTATAGGTTTCTTTTACTTACGTTTTACTCTTGGGGGCAATAACTTATAATCATTATCGTCTTTGAAGACCTTCAAGTTTAGGTATTTTGTTAGGTACAATTTCTGATCATTCCTCGTTTAAAGCCTAGTTCGTATAATGATAATGATCGCTGGTATTTTAGTTGAGTAGCAAGTAATGTAGTACCCAACACACGCGCCACTGCTCAAAAATTAACGCGTTAAGAGTACTAGACTCTTTTGTGTTGTAGAGATTTCTGCTGGATTCTAGTGTTGTGTTTAGACATTAGTGAGTTCAAAAGTACCGGTTGTCCTTAAGATATATTTCCATAGAGCATGAGCGATCTGCGTAAATTAGCGCCAAAAATAGGCGAGACGAGAAATTTGATTTCTCTACTCATTTCTCTACTTTCCACCCAAATTAGTGAGACTTTATGTTAAGCGATAGAACTCAATGCCACAACTGATCTAACAGAGATGGAAAATTAAAATATATAACTATCGCGTTTGGAGTCAGACGCTAAATATTATTTTATTCTCTCATTGATATTGACTATAATTATTTTATAGTTAATATCAACGAGAGTCACGAGTATGAACTCGCAATCACCAAATATCATTATGTGCCTTATTGTTTAAAAAAATAAGATAGTCATTTGTATTTAGAAAATTACATTAACAAATAAATAAAAAAAAACATTACATTTTAACAAATAAATAATACGTAGGAGTATGAGCTTTCACCGACTACTCCCAATATTGATGGTAAATTGGACAGCTTTAATAAAATGAGAGTAGATTTTTTTTATATGTCTATTTCATTTATTAAATCCGTAATACTCTTTTAGGGAACGCAAACTATTTTTGTAATCTTATAGAGTAGTACACCGAAAAAGGATTGTTATTGATATGTTCGATCACGGGCAACCGCGGTGTAATTTTAAAATGCGCGTGATACGAATAAAGAATCAGAAAATATTTATTATAGACGAACATAAATATTCAATTTGGCATGTCATCATCAAACCTGCAAAAGGTTTTGGTCTAGACTTGATATAGGTTTGTTTTAAATTGGAAATACTTTTTTTTGTAAATTGATATTTTATTAATAACGTAACGAAAAATAATGTTTTATATTAATGTACAGAATATTTTGATACCAATAGCATTAGTGTTGAATTTTATCTTCTCTTACTAATATTAGAAATGTGGAAGTTTGTGAGGATGGATGTTTGTTCTACATTCACGCAAAAACTAGTGAACGGATTTAGATGAAACTTTATAGTAATATACCTTTTAAATCAGATTGACAAATATGCTACAATACAGTAGGGTTTTTTTATAATTTGGCTATAATATACCAATAAGCGGGCTTAAGCGGACAAAGCCGCGTTTAGGTAGGTACTGTAAAATATACATATCCACATTCCGAATTCGAATATTCAACACCAACAATTTGTATGGAGAATATTGACTATCTAACGATGTCTTGTACTTATCAAATAATACTTAGAAAGTTACCTGTCAAAGATATTATAAGGGTAAAGTAAACGAATTACTTAAAAGCCCCGACTGTGATCATACTAGCTTATCTTATATACTCGTACATAGGTTTGAACACTTCACGAGAAACATGCTAATTAGTTTTCAACGGAAATGGAATTTAATATTCGATATATCGACGCAATAACTTATGTAATTATGTACGCATTTGCTTTAAAACACTGTACGACATTGTGAAGTTGAAAATTGTATGTTAACTAGCGATCCACTCGCGACTTCGACCGCTTAAACTTATTGTTATATTAAAGCCAAATTGTACAATTTTTTTACGTAAATTTTAGTTTATGTGCTATTCGAATGTATGAGATATATTACTGTACTTTATTAAAATAAGGTAGAAAAAGACTATAAAATCAAAGGAATTGTGTCAATCGGGGGTTGTTTATAGGCAACGGCAAAGAAAAAAAACACATTACGAATATACAAATATATAGTAAACATTGATCTACTTATAAACAAACTAAATAACATAGAAAAGATCTAGATAAAATATATTACGATAATACGAATTTACGATAATAATATGAATAGTTTACTACACAAACTATACAAACTAATAATAGTATAACACATAGACACATATAGAAGATACAAAACAAATATAAGATCACTATTTTCCCGTTTGAACTCACAAATAAGTGGCAAAATTACTGTCTCAATAATTGAGGATGGGAGCAACAGATTGTACCGAAGACTGATTATATTGGAAATGGTATGGATTTACTTACGATAAAAATAAAGTGAAACTTTTGTTAATAGAAGAATACTTTTTACTAGAGAAAGGTATTCGATTCCTGAACTCATGTTTAGTTGTTGTTTATAACAGTTTTGTTTTTTTTAGCTTCATGCTGTTTTCCACAAAAAAGAGAGAGCACCTTGTCTTAAGATACTCCACTCCCCACGCATCGCCGAATTTTCGAGGTACTTACGGTAGTTGAGCGTCGGAACTCAATGTCGTACTTTGCCTTGTTATCAGGGCGAGGAAATGAAAATATTGAATAATTAATTTTCAGTATAATATTATTAACATTTCATGTCACAAACAATTTAGCACCGTATCGGTTAGACGCAGTACCGCAGGTTTCTTTATTAGTAAATGAAAAACGCAGTTATGTAAATGTTGTATTATGTACTCCGTGCCTATATCAGTAAATGCGAGAAGTAAGGTAAAGGATAATAATACAACAAAACTCACAATGTATTGTGAATAGTCTATCAAGTACACATTATATTATCTTATATTACCTATCCGAAATATAATACAATGAAAACTTTCAAAATTCAATAAAATTTCAATTATTAAAAACTTTCATGTTTTTTCTACATCGAACAAAATGAAAAATAAAAAAATCAAAACAAGAAGTATAACTGAAACAATATCTCTAGAAGCAACAGGTGACATGTTACAATACCGTAGATGATCGACGAATGGAGTCGTTGCGGGAGTTTGTTCCGGTTCGTCCCAATAGGGCTCAAGCGGAGTAGGTGACTTGTAAAGATGTCTGTCATTATTTTTTATGATTTAAGTGTAAAAATTTATTTTATATTCTAAGTAGAGCTTCCAATCACGCAGTTCAATTGCAAATTCAATCTCGGTGTTACGAGACTGGCTATTTTGAATCCCGCGGGATCCCGATACTTGTGGGATCCCGCAATACCGAGATTGGATTATTTTAAGTCTACAATCAAGTTTAATCCATGTTACAGTAATAAAGATAAAAATGGACAAAAAAGGTGTATTTTCAATTCGTACATACTTCAGTTTGTTTTAAATTAAAATATTATCGTGTCATCGCTCTGGCTCTTTTAAGTACGACATTTAGTGTCGACACCCACCACACACTATTTGACTAAATGAACTAACTACCTTACTGTTCTTCAACTATCTCGAACATTAATGTAATATTAAAAATGAATTGCTGTGAATCACATATAATTATTAATATATAAATATTCATACACATATAAAACTGAACTATGACCTACTTTGCATATATGTACAAATAAAATGGATAAATGAATTAAAAAAGAAATACATATACTATTTAGTGAATGCGTTGACTTGTTGAGTTCGGTTTCGTCCAAGTTACATATAGTACGTTGGTATCTTGATTTTTGACTTACTGTTAATAAGTTTGACACATAGTTGAACACATTTTAAACTTAACTACAGCCTTACCTAGTCGAAATGAAGTCGGATTAATAAAAGCTTCACGCTGTATCATGTTCACAGCAGGGTAATATAATAAAGAGAATCTAGTGTTAAGAGTAAAAATATTAAATATTTCATGTCCTCGAGTAGCAATCGAACCCACAGCCTGTCGCTTTTACAGTCACGAGCTTGTGCATCTGCGCCATTGCACCTCAGAAAAATCCTTTTTTTGCTTAAAAATTATTAAAAAAATAACTAGATATCCTCAAAGGTTAACGAACATACTGGTGCTGCATTTACTAAGCTTTTCAACCTAAAGTCGGCCTTCCTCCGCCAGAAATATCTACAAGGAGTTCCTTTGAGTTGGAACCAAAGGGTTGAAATTATTTTATGAGACTAATTAGAATTTACCCGCATGTCTTTGCATTTGGCAGAACCTTCAGAACAGTCGACCCTTTTTGTATACGTGTTAATATCTCAAGGAAATGAAAAAAAGTACAAAAATATTTTTTGAAATATATAATATATAAACACTATGATATAATAATAAAATATTATTAATACTTCGGTATATTCTCCTCATATGGGTCATTTGTTATTTTAATTTAAATTTAAAAGTTTAAATTTATAAATTGCATGGATTTACATCGTTCGTCCACTCGACGTGATTTAAACATTTTGTACAAGAATCGATAATATCGATATAATCGTATGTTTACATTTTTAATCAAAATATTTTTTAAAGTTAAGAAATCTTTAAAAATATTGTGAAGGATATTTATTTGAATTTACTTTTAATTTCGTTCCTGGGGTATTATTTAACCTTCCATTCACAAAGTATATTTTTAGTATTATTTTATTTATACACGACAATATATTGAATAAACATAAACAAATAAATTATTATATATATATATATATATATATATATATATATATATATTTACAGCTTTCAATTCACATTCGCTACAGTGTTCGACAAATATTGTACTTATAATAAATATGTGAGTATATAAATATTTAAACCCAAAATAAAGTGCTAACAAAATTATTTAACATAAAATATCAATTTTATCGGCGTACCTGAACCAATTGCTTTAGCATACGTTGTTCATTTAGCTGACAGCGCTGAAAAGTTATTTGAGAGGTTGAACGATTTAATAATGACGGGTTAGAGGCGTTCTGGTCGAATCTGCATGTAAACGAGAATCGACAATTAGGTTTCGGCTACGCTACGTCAGGGCTTATTGAATAGAATGCTTTATTTTTACCTGCATACAGGAGGGGAGGCAGAGTGAACCTAGTGTAAGACACTCCGTTCCCCATTTTTCGCCGCATTCTGAAGGCATTGCCACGTCACGCAGTCTCAAGTACGGGCAGAAAGAGAATAACGGAGCGTATTAGCATTAGGTCAAAGTCAAAGTCAATCTCGCTACTATTATTCACAAAGTATTCTTATCTTGATCTTGGTATTTAAGTTTAAATACTTAACACCTCAATCAAACAGATATTATGGTTATAAATTGGTAGAACGTAGAGAACAAAGCGATGAGAGAACAAAGAGACTTCACACAATACTTTTACCTCAGTTAGTGTTAAAAATATTTAGTCTTTAGTAATATTTTGAAACTGTCGTAGCGCAGGGGCACAAGTGTTTGACTGTAAAAGCGACGGTTGTAGGTTCGATTACTACGCGGGAAAATAAATATTTAATTTCCTCGTTCACCAGAACGAGATACCGAAGAAGATTTTTTTCTATAAAATACCTAAAACACACTCAACACGCAATGCTTCGAAAATTCGACGTAAAGTGGGGAACGGTAGTGTTGTAATGGGGACGGAGTGTCTTTACACTAAGGTCCCAGGTTACCACGTGTAGCTTAAAAAAGCATTTAATCAGTTTTTTTATTTATATTTATTAGGTATCCAGTACTAAGACACTTATTTCTCCACATTCAAAATGAAATTCTTAATCATTTTCCCCAAATGTAGACTGGATCAGTAATAATCACCACATATCCTTTTGCACTACTCTAGCGTCAATATAAACTTTTATTCAAATATATTTTCATTTTCCACTAAACTCTGGAGGCATTGCAAGCTTAGTGGCGGAACTTAACGCCGCGGTTTGCCTCACACCAGAGGGAAATAATGAAAATAATAAATATTTGATTTCTTTGAGTGGGAATCGAGCCCACAACTTGCCACGCTTACAGACACACGTTTGTGCGTCACGACTGGCCGATACATTTTTTTTTTATTTTATTTAATGTAATTATATTATACAGCACCTAGTTTTTACCATATGAAGCCAATTTATCGGAAAGCTGATATTAAACAAGGCATATTACATTCTACGCGATCACTTCACGCTACTTCAGACTAACCCAGTTGTCTTAAGGCCATGGAGTCCTCTGCGCCAACGAATACAGTTCGGTATCTAAACTACTCAAAGTCTCCATTTCCCAGCATATTACATTGCAGTATAAACTAAGTACAAACTGGAAATTGCTATATCATAATGAGGACACGTATGTTTGAGCTTGGACTAAACAAACTACGTAAAATTATAACCGCTTAAAATGTTTAAGCTTTGTGTAAGAAAATATATTTTCCAGTTTTTAAGTGAAAATTTTGTTTTAAAAGAAGTGACGGCAGAACTAGGTGTAGTCATCATGTTAAGTGGAAATATGTTTGAAAGAAACATTTAACATGGAACTATACACATGTCAAAATTTTGGATTTAATTTCTTACAACTAGCACAAAGGTGTTATTTTTTTTTATTTTATCAAGATACGAACTTGACTTGGTTTTTTTACCACCAGGCATTAAATCAAACATCAAATTAACAGTCCAGTACAGGCTGGAAATACACTAACTTTCAAATATACTATAGACTGTACGTAAAAAAATATGGAGTGAAACTTAGAGCTTAAATTATCCCGATTAAACACGGATCTCGGCACCTATACAGGTCGCCCATTTTTTTGTCTGTGCTTACTATTTAACTTGGCTCTCATTTAACTTTGTTTCTAATACTAATCTTGTGGATTTTCTATAAAGTTATTTTTGTAAAAAAGATAGAACAGCGTAAAAATATGACTTGAAAACGAAATAAAAATGTATTCCTCCATGAAAACGGTCCTCACAAAGGGATGTAAATAATATTAATAAACATAGCCCTGTCTATACAAAACGTTTGCTTGAGTCTAAAATACCTTTTGCTTTATGTTAACAAAAGGCGGGTCTTTCACGTGAATAAGTATTTAAGCCCCATTTCTGCGTTTAAAATGCACATACACATATAGTTCCATATACATACATAAGACTATTATTGCGTTTTACTTTGATATGCAATATTAAAATGTAGAAGTTTAAGTATTCTATGGAGTTTCTTATAGAAAAACACTGTAATTGTATTAAAAAATATTATTTTGTAGTTGGTATATTGATTAATATTTAAAATATTCCAATGCAATGAGGTTACGTTGTTAATTAAATAAACTTAGCTCATATTCTATATGTATAGGCCGTCGTGGCACAGTGGGACAGCAACGCTACGGCTATGCGTTCGACCACTGAGGGGATGATTATATTTAAAGTATTATATTTTCTCGGATTTTGAACAGAAACTGAAAAACTTGATAGTAGGTTCCCTCTGTCTACCCTGCTAAGCGAGTAAACCAGGGAAGCTGCTAAAACATAAGGTAAAGGCACCAGTAATCGACTAGCACCGTATTATTGTTCCCGCCATTTTGTTTAAAGATGGCGAATCGAAACGTACATAGAGCAGTGCTTTAATGGTACTATCTATATTTATTATCTTGCATATTGCAGGGCCGAATTGTGAGCGTAGGTATATTACAAATACAGTTAAAATCATTAAATCTTTAACTCACAACCATTTTAAAATAATAATAAGAAGAATAGACAGTAAAATAAAATATTTCATGTCAATAACCCCTTGTCTTGTGAACAAAGGTTACAGACAGACTTTTACGTATATAATAACAATAGGAACAAATTTATATGTACAATATATTTCATCGTTCGAATGCACTTTGCATACATTTGTAGCTCGTTTAGAATCAGTCGCCGTAACTCGGTAATATTGTAATCGGCTTACGACTCTCCTCTTATGAATAATCTCTCAGTGAATTTGATTTTATATGAATGCTGCAATTACCAGTCCACTATTGAGGCCAGTCGTGGCGCAGGGGCACAGCGTGTGACTGTAAACGCAGGTTGTAGTTTCAATTTCCTCTCATGGAAATAAAATATTTCAAATTTTAACTTCTTTGCTCCGGTGGTGAGGCAAAGCGCGGCGTTGAGTTCCGTCACTCAACACGCAATGCCTCCAGAATTCGGTAGAAAATAGGGATCGGAGTGTCTTAGCATTAGTTACCGCGATTAGTGCGCGGTATACAGTGTCAAGGTAAACAAATTTATATTTACCAAAAATTTTCCATATTTTTTTATCTAATACAATTAATATATTCATAAGAATAAGAAGCCGTCGTAGCGCAACGTCACAGCGTTTGACTGTAATTGCGACTCTTGTGTGTTCGATTTCTCACTTAAGGAGTAGCGTATTTTAATTTACTCACACTGAACAACAAGAAACAAGTGCCTTAACATTGGGCGACTCAGCCTACCCAACTCTACGTTGTTCCGACTAACCTAACCGAATATGACAAAATTGTTTAAGATAAATAAATTAATACCACATTATTTTGAATTACCCGTCATTCACCTTCTCCTCCTTCCTCACGTCGTCTGCACGTAAGCTCAATAGATAAAAATACTGCTAGTTTAAAGTGACTCTAAAAGCACTTTATAATAGAGGTACCATTATGCTTACTCGAGAATATCTCTTAATGGAAGCTATGTCAGTCAAGTTTTACTATAGCAGTCAATAAAATTAAACGGCCATATATTTTTTATTTTATTTATTTATAAATATAAATAAATCTAAGGTAAGCTATATGAAACATAATTATTACAAGTGAATCAAATGAGTGTCATATATTTTATTTCAAAGTTATATAGTTATAACTCTATCTAATAAAAATGTATTATAAACAGTCAGATGTTCTATATACGTATATACATATTTCATTTGTCAGTACATTAATCACAGCACACGTCTCACTCGTCTTTAGCTCACAACGATCAAACAAACGTTTGCAATTGACCTCCATTTGCATATAAACTACTTGTTGATTTATTAGGAAATGATACTTGCGTTATAGTTATTGCCTAGATTCTCCTCGGATGGGCATTAGATAGATAGTAAAATTTGTTATTAAGAAATAAAATGGACATATTACTATGTGAAAATGTTACATTTTATTTGCGATTCGTAAATAATATACCGTTCTTAAAAATACACGTAAAAATTTGAAAAGTAATTAAATCAATCGTCAAAAAATATATGAATTAAATGTTATATATTTTAAATATGAACATTGATTGTATTACTGCTTCATGGCGGCGATTAAATAAAATCCTTTACACGTACATAATATAAAAAATAAAAAAAAAACACAAAGTAAAAAAAAGCTACTTCTTCTTCAACATTTTCTAAACTCTATAAGCTAAATGTAATAATATCTAATTAAAATAAAAACTTTGTGAACGCAATGCATAAAATTGACGCTTTCGTTGAAAAATGAATGGAAAAAAATCCGTATTTTATCTTTATAGTATCTATTACCTACTCGTATATATTTGACAGTGTTACATGTCGCGTCGGTGGGGACGTGCTGTGACATCGAATCGAAATTGAAGTGAAACTGAATTTGAGATTTTTCGTCGAAATACAGAAATTTGTCCAAGTTTTCCAAATTTTAAATATTTTTTATTTTTGACGTTTTAGTATACATTCATTTTGAGTACCAATAATGATAATGCACATACTTAGGAAAAGTAATTCAAAAGTATAATAATTTCATTCTTCAAACTACCAAATACAAATTGATAGTAATTTTGAAAACAAATCATTATAAATTTCCTTTCGTAATACTTTACTTTGTTAACTTAACACTTTCCCCTAGTAATAAGTACTTATATTTCACTCAGAAATCATTATTTTATATACATAACACATGTGTAGAACTAAATATGAAAATGTCAAATTTATTCACACTTTATACGTTTCGTGACGTCACAGAACTAAGTCAACGAGATTATTTCGTCAAAAAAAGTAAAGTCAAAACAATCTTACAATGGCAATTTTACATTTGATTGTTATTTTCTCTCTCTCACGACATACATTTTTAAACACACAATATCACACGCCACACACCTACGAGTAAAGGCGCTCACGTTTAAATGAGGTATATTGTCAAGTTAATTTTTTACTTATATTATTTACACTAGCAACTCAGCCTTCTCTTGGATCGGTTTTCGTTATTATTTGTTCGAAGCAAACATTGGAAACAAACGCACAACTTAATTTTGTTTATAATATTAGCAAATTATATAACCAAACAGGATATTAATTTTTAGCTTGACGTTTTATCCCACGCACAGCGAGGTAGCGTTCAATTCTCTGCATTCACCATTAGATTAGCCGTATCTTGAGGATTTATATAATTTTCCTTTACTTCGAGAATATTTTTA
>DWQW01008717.1:0-13649 GCA_018249695.1 Heliconius erato demophoon
ATACAAAGTAAACAAATCTAATACAAAGCTGGGTCTCTATAGACATAATAAATGAATAGGCGCGCCAACAATGCCACAGTGACCTACGGAGTTGACTCCATTATGTGCAGTTAATTTAACTAAGTGTATTTTGTTGACTAACTTTCAGCTGAGTCGTGGTTCTCGTTTTGTTTTAGTATAAGAAAATATTGCACGTTTTTTTTAGCTGGGTGATATTGTGCAGGCACAAATATTATGTTTTTTAGCATTTTTGAGTACTAAAGTACAGGATTGTGTATTTTTTACAATAATATTTCTTTCTAATACACAGTCCACACTTTCAAATCTTAATAATTATAAACATATCATTGACTAACAGTGTAAAGCTGCTAACAGCCTATTAAGCCATTACCTATCAGGAGAGAAAAAAAATGTATTTACAATTTCGAAAATTGATTTGTTATATTTTATTTGGTACTATATGAAATAAAATAAAAAACGGTAAAATTTCACGTATGTAAAATTTTGTCTATTGATTTTCAAATGGTATAAAAATATGTATGAAAAATCTATACCGACCAACGATGTAGTACATGTGTACTAAAAGGGTAAACCTACAAAATATGTTCATAGTTTTATCATATATATTTTTATACCATATAATATAATATATGTATTTATCAATATACAAAATCACGTGTAAACCAATAGCATAAGAAGCAGGTCATCTATTTATATGATCTGCTGACATCAGCCAGGATTCCACTGGTACACCACAAAGTTGAGGAATAGTTGTGGCATTTACAAGCTGAACTATCTATCGAACAATTCTATATGCCGTGCGGTTCGCAGCCACCCAGCCGCGGGTTTAGCGGTCAAGAGATAATGACATCGTTGCCTAAGTTCCCAGCGCGAAAGAAAGTAATTTGCTTTAAAAGTAATTTGTGTTGGTTTTCCTTTTGTAATATTTTATTTGTAACACAATAAATCGTTCTTGTTGGATTGATGGTGATTTATGTATGTAAATTCGTATTTATTTAATTTTACGCATCGAATATTAGAGAGAATAAGTAAATTTAAATCGATTCTAAATACAATGCTTAATTTTTCTTAAACTATATTACTCTAAAAATATGGTTTAAAATAAAACATGACTTAAAGCTTTGCCGTAAAAATAAATATTTTCGTCTGTAAAAAAATAAATGCTAGGTAACTAAAAAATATTTTTTTGTAATTTATGAAAAAAAAAAAAAACAAAAATGTATCATAAAACGTATTAAAATATTTTATTTCTTTTTTGTATGCCAAATAACAAAATTATCATAAATATATGTATGTTCATGTATAAAACTTCGCCGTGACAGACAAGGCACATCTAAAACTACTGTCAGAAACCTTAAATTTGGCATGTAGGTTCCCTGGGGACTATAGAGAGCACTAAAAAATTATTTCCGGAAATTCCCACGGGTACTAACTCTACGCAAACTAAGTCGTAACTAAAACTCCTTATACCCTACATATATTAAACCTTTATAATAATTGAAATTTTATTGCTGTTTCCATTTCATTTTCTTCTAAGAAGCACTACAACATGTTTTCGTGTCTATTCAATTTGAGAAACGTTTTATCTCGTGTACCACTATCGTTACCCTGGAAGCGATCTAGGCGTGGCATGCTATAACAGAATTGAATTTCTTATTCATGTTCACTGGCTTTATTACATTTTACACGTAGCGGAGCACGTTGGAGATCTCACCTGCCTACGATTTTTTCCTTGCAAATATTTATATTGGCATATATGTACATTTAGAGATCGTCGTGGAGCAGTGTGACTGTAAACGCGATGGTTGTGAGTTTCCATTCAGGGAAATGGATTATTATTTAATAATATTTTCATTTATTTATTCTGGTAACAAAGGCCAATTCGGTGTTGAGTTCCGCCACTCAACACGCAATGCCCCAAATTTCGGCGGAAAGTGACGAACGGAGTGTCTTGACACTAGGTTCCGTATGCGTTATCCACTATATTCAATATAAAGTGAAGTAAAAAATTCTAAATATGTTTTGTTAAAGTAAAAGGTATGCAATATTTTAATTAAAATCTACTTTAAAGTCAATGACAATACATAGCATAGTTGAAAAGAGATTAATAAATTGAAAGAAACTAAACTGAATCGAACGACAAGTTAAATGTCAACTTATGTGCATCATTTATCCTAATTGACACATTTCAAAGTCAATATAAGCACTTTATTACATAATCCATACTGTATAATTTATATATATAACGACTACTAAAACAAATAGAAATTAAACAGAAATATAAATAATACAATTTATATCAGCTACTCTGCAAGAAAACTATTCACTATCATACAGCTCAAGGCTGAATAGAGACGTTCGTTAAGCGTCTTAGAGGCATATTATAACTAATAAACATAAATAATTCTAGAATATAATTATTTATTTCTGTTTCTTCATAAACGACAAAAGGTTCGTAGAAGTAAATATATTTAGGAATATTAAGGATAAACAAATATTTATTATTTCCTATCTCTTTGTTTTATTCGATTTAGGGGATGTGTGTTGCGTACGTGCTCAGGCAGTCGTATTGTGGTTGATATGAAAGTAGTATAAATAAACCTTATTAACGCCCTATATATGGAGCTGACTAATAACAAAATATAAGCTCATTAGAGAAATGTGTCGTTGATAGATTATTTTTGGAGTTTCGTAAGTATATTTATTATATTTTAGGTTAAAATACACAATATTGTGTATGTTATTGTGTTGTGGTATTATTAATATATAATGTGTTGTACTTGTATATTAACAAAACAAAGTATATGACGATAACATTTCAAAAGTATAACGACTTATAGTTACCAGAAAATTAGCAAGACTTTTTTTTCTAGTGTCAAGACACTCCATTCCAACCGAATTTAAGACATTACGACGATTAAGACATTGAATAGTAGAACTCAATGTCACATTTTGTCTAAAATAAAAATAATTCATTTTTGCGGTTGAATTTGAAGCCACAACCATCGCATTCACATTTTTAAAATATAAATGACTATAAACCTAACCATATATAAGTACAACCAAATTACAAATAAGCAAATTAAGTATGAATAATTATAATTAAATACAGTCAAAGTTTGGCTATCACTTTTCAGCTTCTCAAATTTACTTAAGCCGAGCAACTATTGGTGTTCCTCCCTATGGAAGTCACGCGTACGCGACGCTCACGATGCAAATTAGCCGTAATCTCTGTTTGATATAACACTTCATATCCGACGGCGGATATGCTAACAACAAAAGTTTTATCAACTGTATACGAATTTTGACGTGGTGTGATAAGAAGGTATAATTTTATTTGCGAGAGCACTTAAACAGAATCAGATAGGTGCGAGTTCAAATATAAATTTTGACAGTCAAATTAACTTGCGTATACTTTAATTTTCTTGTTTTTTTTTTATACATTTCGCTCGAAAAAGAAACATTACATGTTAAATGGTGAAACTTAACAAGGATCAGAAATAATAAAATGATGAAAATGAACTAACTTAATAACAATGAACTTCACGCTAAATCTCACATAAAACAAAGAAGGCTAAAGGGAACCTAGTATAAAGACAATCCATTTCCCATCTTCCACCGAATATTCGAGGCATTGTGTGTAGAGTGTAAGAGCGAATAGAAATAAAATAATAATAATAAATCATTCAATCCACTAACTCACAACCGTTACCTTACATTGACAGATTTGTGCCACTGTGGCACGACGGCTAATGAAACGCAAATGAAAATAATGCATTCCGTGCAATGGGGATCGAACCTAGAACTATTGCTTTAACATTTAAGCGCTGGATCACTACACCACGAAACCACACTTTAATTTTCAACCTAACTCAACATCATATAGCAAAATTATCATATAACTATATATTTAAGCCAAAGCGTTATAACACTAGAACATAACTCCCAGCACTGAGATAATCCTGGAACCCCAAACATCAATAGGCAATTAAATGTGGGAGATAAAGCCTACACCCGGGTACAATGGCTACACTCGGTTAGGCGACATGGTCATATTTCCCTGATGTTTTATTGCTGCACGCACTCCCTGCGCTTTTGTATGTGGTAGGATTATATTTATAGAGGTATTTGTGATTTTATCCAAAAGGATGTAAGTCCGAAAATTTACAAAATACATTTATATTTCGTTTATTTATACTTATTTATAATTATTTATTATTAACTGATAAAAATCAATAATAGATCATTTTATTTCTTTATTGATTACTAGCGACTAGATTTCTATATTTGATAACAAGGATGTTGAACAGTAACTAAATAATCGTGATCTCTATAATTACAAATTCTCGATACGCGTATGAATGTGTACTGTGTTAGGATAGCTTAGCATTTCCACGCTTTGAGACTATGTAAATACGTCAATCCAGGCAATATTGATTGATCCGATTCGTTAAGGCACATCGGGTATCCTAGAGTGACCTAGATACCTGAGTTTTAGCTCCCTTAAGTATTAGAGCTCTTTACAATGTAACAGTATGTATGTATAAATGAAAAATTTTAAAGTAATGTTAACAGATAATTATCTATTTTGTTTGTTTTCAAACAAAATTACATAATATTTCTATCAATATTTTATTATTCGACGGAAGGTGGGGAACGGAGTGTCTTAACATTAGGTTCCCTATGGTTATCCTGCTGTATGCTGATTTAAATTAATATATAATTACAAATAAAATATTGCTACATAACAGCTACATTCTAAAATTTTGTAGATACACAAAAATTTCAACATGTAAATATCACATACGAGTACATATGTTAATAGACCATTCCGAAAAATTGTATAGCGTGAGAGAAAGCAATTTACGAAATTTCTCTCGTGTGACCACTTTTCCAGACCCACGTGAAGCCGTCTCACATATTTTACTACTTGTTTATGAACAATTTATGATCATTTTTATATACCTACTCGGATTTACAATAACGTTTTCTAATTTTATGTTTTATACTATGGATCGTAACATGGGACAATTGTGAAGCTATGGTTTAAGTTAGACTTTATGCCATAGCTAACTAAACACATATATCTATAATGTATTTCCTTCTTGCTATATTGGAGAAGCCAAAAGGAACCAAGTGAGAAAACAAAATTTGAAAGAGTTAAACCCTTAAAGTGCTAGCCGTAGGTCGCATTTTTGTGAATGGATAAGAGTACTAAAAATATTCTACGTACAAGCCAAAAAATTATACTTACTTGGAAAACGTATAAAAATTTTAAGCGTAGCGGGACTCGAACCCGCGCCTCCTGGAAACCGACCCAGCGCTCTGACCACTAAGCCGTACGTTCTCAAATTTTTATACGTTTTCAAAATAAGTATATTTGTTTCCTAAGTGTGGATTAATGCTTTAAAAAATGCCAAAAAATAATGTCCAGACACTTGCCAAGCGTAGAATGACAACACTTTCGTCTTCTCATTATTATATTATAACAAACAATAAAATTAAATAATACCTGATGATGAATAAACCATTAATCGTTCACTCCCTCATTTACCTGAAACAAAATAGCAATATATAAAGCTGGCGTGTTAAATAATTTATGATCAAAGGGGTTTTACAACATTTATATGTGTTCGAACCGTACCATAGGAAGCGGGCGAAGTAAAGCGGATGGTAAAAACCGCAACGTGGCTGAGGTCAGGCTAAATAACTAATAAAGAAGCGATATACTAATGTATACAATATACTTTTATATGTTTTTTTTAGCTTCACGCTGTATCCAGCACACGGCAGGATAGGCAGAGGGAACCTAGTGTTAAGACACTCCGTTCTCTATTTTCCGCCTAATTCTGGAGGTATTGCTTGTTGAGTTGTGGAACTCAACAACGTGCTTTGCCTCGAATATTTCATTTCTTCGGGTGTAAATAGAATCACTGTATACTTGTCGCGTTTACAACCCTACACTTGTGCCCCTGCGCAACGACTGGCTTCATATGTAATTATGTATTTAGCTTTACGCTTTCAGTAGAGTTCTATTTAGCTTTACGCTTGATTCCGCATATAGCAGGATACAGAGGAAAACCGAAAAGTGTTAAAATACTCCGTACCCCACTTTCCGCCAAATTATTGAGGCATTGCGTGTTAAGTGGCAGAACTTAACGCCGTGCTTCGCCTTGTTACCTTGTTATGTTCATTCGCCCGAGTGGGAATAGAACCACTCTAAATATAATAAAAAATAGAGTATATAAAATATTCATCTACCCATCCAGCAAAATACAATGAACAAAATAAATTATAAAGTATGAATCCATAAATAAAACGATCTTTGCTGCATTGACACGTCGCTAACTCACATAAAAATGTGTGTGGAGCTAACATAAATAATAATTAAATAACGAATTGTACAGTACAACCGCGTGCCGGCCGGGTCAAACATTTATCAGTGTCCGGGCCGGGCCAGGCCCGATGCGACCAGCATTCACATCACCTGCCAAATGGTGAAGTTCATAAATATTATGTATATCTACATGTATAGAACATAATAAAAGTTCATAAAGTGTTATTAAAATAGAATCGAATGTTTTTTTTATGTTGAAAACATAAACAATCAATATTCTATACTTATAATAAAATCGTAACTGATCAGTTAAGAAAAGATCGAGAATATTTGAATCGATTCAAAAATAAAAATTTACATAAAATATTTTGTTCGATTTAATTGCTATAAAATTATATTACCTATATTATATAATTATCAGATTTTTTGTATGTATGTTGTTTTTAAACTGAAAGTGTTATTGGTTAACACAAAATTGGTTAGTATAAAAATAATTGATTAGTTCAAGCGGACGAAGCCGCAGGCTGGTAATAAATATAAATTATAAATATTTTATTCCTTATTAATTATGTATCAAATATTTTTCGTTATTAAAAAGTCGAAAAAATGTTTGATGTAATTCTTGTATAATAAGCTTGTAAATAAAATTAATAATATTTGAATAATTAATAATAATTAAAAACCTTTGACACAAAAAAGTAAATAAACAACTAGAAAAGATCTGATAATCTTCAGACGGTTGAACACATTTTCTTGAATCGTGGCCAAACACACTCACTATTGAATAACCTTTCAAGCAAAAAAAAACTGAGTTGGCAGGGGGTTAACAGGGTGCGAAAAAAGGTAAAAAATACGGGGCCATATCGTCAATAATAATAGTTATTTTTTCAGCTTCACGCTGCTGCCCGCACACAGCAGGGTAGGCAGAGGGAACTTAGTGTTAAAACACTCCGTTCCCCACTTTCAGCCGAATTCTGGAGGCATTGTGTGTTGAGTGGCAGAACTCAACGCGGCGCTTTGCCTTGACACCACAGCGAAGAAATGAAAGTATAAATTTAAGTAAATATTTCATCACCTCGAGTGTGGATCGAACCCACAACCATTCGGTTTTACAGTCACACTTCGTGCCGCTGCGCCACGACTGGCCTCAAATAATTATTATTAGAAATAATAGTTTTTATTACTGAAATATGTAAAATTTAAAATGTCACTTATACCTATAACAACAATTTAAACTTCACATATAACAAAACAACCTCAAGAACATAAAAAATAATATAGTCAAGTATTATTGTATTAAATCAATTCGAAATAAACAAATTACTCAACCAAAAACATTAATATTAAATAAGCTTATAAACATTCAGCAATGTTCAAGAACATTGTTGTTACAAAGCAAAATGAGGATAAATACCTAAATAAGATTGAATTTGTTGACAGGGAAAAGTTCGAAAACGAAATCGCTTCATGAAAGTAATGTTTACAATTAATTAATTCTTGAATGTTTGATATTTGTATATTTTTGCTGTATCTCTGGATAAAATTAGTTTATATTTGTGTAAAATTTATTCGAATTTGAATGTTTTATTTAGAAAAATCTATATAGAGACATATACATTTGAAAATATTTTGTTTTGAAACGTAATTGTATCTTGTAAAGAGCATATACTTCAATAATATAACCTGTGGTTGAATACACAGGTGGTGCATTCAACTACAGGTTATAAAAGGGGTACACAAAAGTAAATTATTCTAGGGCACATGTTCTGTACAGGGTATAGATATTTAAAAAAATATATATTTAAATAAAAAAAAGTTATCATCATCTACATCTCTCGTGATATTTTGATATAATTATTATCAAAATACCACTATACTAGATGCTATAACGTTGTAAATATTGTTATAGAAACAGATTCGGTTCAGCATCAATATATTATTTAAATATATTCGCAGTCAAATATCCGCATTGAAGAAAACACTCAAAATAAAATCTACGAGGACCTTTCGGATAACTCCTTTTGTCCCAAAGGACAAAGTAGGAAGCGTTAGGTTTGATTAAAGTTTTTACTACATAACAACACTTTGTTGCTATTTATCACGCTTACATATACATTGTTGGTATGCATACCACAGTTTGTTGTATTCTTTGTGATCAATACACGTTCTTTTTTTTACTCCAAAAAAGGGAAGTTTGTAAAGAGTACAGTTAATAGTTTCTATTCCAGTTTTGATGTTCCAGTTTCTTAAAAAAATTGTAAAGCAAAAGTTTGTTTCATGAACATGCCAATAACTTATATGTTAATTAAGTGAATAATACATTGAGTTATATAAAATGTTGTTATTAATTTAATAATTACATAAAATTTTAAATATTTATAAAAAGACTTAGCGGCAATTATTATATCAGAAATTCTTTATTTTTATTATTTATGAAAACGATTCATCCTATTCCAACCTATAGTTTACTATGAACAATTTTTAATCAATACTTGTGAATTGAACTTCGGGAATTTCATTAAGGTAAAATAATATATCCTCATACATTGTTTTCTATTACAAGAAAATACGTTATAACAAATACTACTGTGAAATGATTATTGCAAAATATACACATAAAAAATACAATAATAAAAACAAAATACATTAAAGTATGTAGGTATAATACGCCTATAATTTACAAAATAACATAATTTACAATAAGTATGCTTTTTTTATTATTTTGTTTGTTACAGTTTTGTCTTTGAAAAAATCGTTCATTTTTTTTCGTTTCTCTACCTTTTCTGCGCGAATACTAAACTTAAAGATTTTTTCCTCAAAATAATAACAATATTCATAAATATAAGTAGCCTAAGATTTATATAAAATAAGATAATGAATATAACAGAAAAGTAAAAATTAACTTGTCAGTAAATTAACCCATGTCCATTTTCTCATAGCTTTGGTAATCGGAAAACTCCAGTGGTTATATTTGTCTAATTTACGATCCGGAACTAGCTACGTAGTTAATCCAACGTGGGTACGATAACGCGGACGATTATTTATTTTGCGACCGAATACAAACAAAACAACAGATATTAATAGTGCGCAAAATGATAAATAAATACTAAATTAGTTTTAGTTATTTTCTGTATTCTTTATGTATATGTATGTTGCTTAGTTATTACGATACATTTTATAATTTATATAGGTATAGATTCAAGTCAGGTTTAGTTTAACTCTAATATCATATTTTTATCCCGCAAATATCAGGGTAATCAAGATTCAAGACGCAATACTTCCAAAATTCAGCGGAAAGTGTAGAACGAAGTGTCCTTATTGGTTCACTCTGCCTAACCTGCTACATGTGGGATACAGCGTAAAGCTGATTTAAACTTTAAGTGCCTTTCACTAACATAGTGTGTTAGTGAAAAATATTTGAATTAAAGTTGAATTTAAATTTAAAAAATCAGTTGAATTTAAATTAAAGTTTGAAGTGTTTAGATAAAGTAGATAATATTAATTTAAAAGCACGTGTATGTATAGTCCATATGCTCATGTTAAATAATAATGGCACCTACTGTATGCCGTAATACAGGTATCGTAGGACGGTAACAGTGACATCCTCTCATCTCATCCACAAAAATTATGCTTGATATACAATCAAATATCAAGTAAATTATAATTAAGATAACTTGTTTTTATGAAACAGTAAAAATTACTAACCATAAGTTATTATTATAATAACAATATATTTTAAATTCAAGCACCACCCGCATATACAATAGTAGGCAGAATGAACTTAGACGTATATACATAAATTCGCAACGTTTTTATTTTCCGCCCATCTTTGAGACATTTTGTTAAGTAAATTTTACTTATATATCAAAGAAATAAACCTAATATCGTTAGCGTTCACAGTTGGATAAAATAAATAATTATAAATTATTCCGATTTTTCGATATTTATTTGCCTTTTAATACACATACCACGAAGTAAATAAGATGAAAACTTATTTTTACACTTCAGCGAACACCAATAAGAGCTATTGATGTATTATATACATGTGAAGCTCCACAAAATCATTTTGTGAAGTACAATACACTCCTTTTGATACGATGGAAAATGATATATTACGTATATAGTATATTATGTCAGTAAATACTATGTTAATGTAAAATTATACTATAAAAAATGCTTACTACTTATCAGCTTCACGCTGTATCCCGCACACAGCAGTAGGCAGAGGAAACCTAGTGATAGTACTCCGTTCCCCACTTTCTGCCGAATTCTGGAGGCATTGCGTGTTGAGTGGCAGAACTCAACGCCGCGCTTTGCCTCCACACCAGAGCGAAAATATGGAAATATAAATTTAAGTAAATATTTCATCTCCTCGAGTGGGGATCGAACCCACAACCAGTCGATTTACAGTCACACTTTGTGCCGCTGCGACACAACTGGCCTCAACTACTTATCAGAACAGGAGATATTTCAAACATTAAGAAAATACGTCGGAAGATTACTTTTTAAAACTTAAACAAAAGTGAGAATAAAACACAATTTTTCGGACACAAATATTCCTAACGTAAGTTAAATAAGAACACAGATTGCACGAAATGTTTTAAGTCGTACAAACTCATTTCTCTTTTTCTCGACAGTGAAAGGGGCGCGTAAATTCACATAATTTTCCATAACAATGTCAAAACTCCAGTTATGAACACATTGTTTCACTGGAGAAGAAATATATAAATATGTATATAAATATTTATATAAATATTTATAAAACAGATAATGTAGAGGCCAGTCGTGGCAAAGGGGCGCAAGTGTATGACTATAATCGCGACAGGTTGTGGGTTCGATTCCCACTCGAGAAAATAAAACATTTAATATTTTATTTTTTTCGCTCTTGTATCGAGGCAAAACGTGGTGTTGAGTTTCGCCACTCTACACACAATGGCTACAAAAATCGGCAGAAAGCAGGGAGGGAAGTGTCTTAGCACTAGGTTCCTTCCACCTACCCTGATTACTAGCTTACTGCTAGCGTATAGTTGAAAAAATATATAATCTTTAAAATATATTTGTAAAACAACTAAAGAAGGAAATTGAAAATGTAATTATATATGTATATATGCAGTTATTAAATATAGCAAATGAATTAAATGAAGTTCCTTTTTTTTAACATGGTCTTTGACCAGCTCACTGACTTAACACTTTTGAATATGATGATATGATTAATACTCGTAATATGTGTAGGTAGTTTTACAATATATACCTACATATATATCTATCCTAATCGTATTCATTTACATAAATCTCTTTAAAAACTGGTCATTTACAGGTAGCGTAGCACCATCAGACATTTTCAGACTGGAAAAACACATAGAAGGTATATAAAATTAAACTAAACACTCTCTCGAAAGGCATTTGAATGACCTACAATCGTCTCTTTTAAAGTTTCACGTTTCAACTACTCTCTGAAAACGATCAAACTTATGGAAACTGCTTGAGTTATCCACAAGTATTTAAGTTTGATCCCAACCCCATAGCAAACAGCCCACTTCTCTGTAAACAAACAATAAAAACTTTGATATTAATAGCGAAAGGGTCACAATTTCCATATAACGACGATCCATTATTATATTAACATATTTATGTTTGCACAATTCCAAGGTACAACCCTTCCGCGCGTAAACCGTCCCTTCTTTATAACTGTAGTAAAACGTAACAACCGCGTCGCGTCCTCAACGGACATCAAGCTCTTTGGAAACAGTTTTATGTGGCACGAAAGGTCACGAATACCACGATACTAAAATGTACAATATTGGTTTGTATTGTATTTATGTATATATAGAAGTTCTTTATGTATATATAGAAGTTATCTAAATGTTCATATTTGTATTATTAAACTACATATATATAACCGTGTGAAAATGAAAGCCATAACTTACAATTATATTTGTTGGTTGCCAAGATGTGATAGTTACAGGAAAATATAGGAACTATTATATAAAAAAATATACCTTTTTAACTAAATTTTATAAGTGAATAAACATTATTATATTATTTTATTATAAGTAAATACACAATAGTATCAAAACTACACCAAAAATCTAATGTTATTTAAAGTTCGACTAAATTGATTCTCTATTAACTTAATTACTCACTTGAATAATTTTAATAACTTAGTTAAGATGAAAATCAATAACTTACTATTAAATTAATAATCATATAATGGGCACATGAACTTCTACTTTAAGTTATCTGACAGAAAATGGCAAATACGAAATATAATTCAAAGTTTAATATTTTAGACACATTACTATGGAAAATTATATAATAAAAAGGTATATCAGTAAATATCCAACGCATTATATAAACCCACAATCACAAACTATAATAACATGTTTGTATATGATATTTAGCTGCATTTCTCATATTAAATACAAATCAAATCTACCATTAAGACGCTCCGTTTTTCACAAAATAAAAAATCCAAAAAAACACGCAAATACAAAATTTAATTTTAAATTTGACTAGGTATGAACATTCTTCATCTATAAAATATCAGTTTGAATATAGAATCAATTAGTCAGTCGCGCTCGCTTGTCATTGTCAGTCACGTCGTTAGGCTTCGACGTTTTGCATGGTCAGAACTGGCCGTAATCATTTCTCTATTTTCGTGTTTCCATCATTTTATATATTAATTTTATATTAGTAACTGTTAAATAAATAAAATATAAAAATATTTTCATAATAAATTATTTATAATAAAATAAAAGTAATGAAAATAAAAGCAATTTTAATGTAAAATTTATTATAAATAATTTAAAAGAAAATAAGATACTGATGCTACACCTCTACGTCAATATTCATAATACGTTAAAGAATATTAAACACTAATATTTTTTTAATTTTAATATGGTTTGTTAACATAAAAATAAATTTTTTTACAGTAAAATCTATTCACTTGAAATAGCTTTGGACTATATAGTCTGTGCGATAGAAGCCACGGTAGTAGCTTGGTAGCTTTATTCGTAGAGGCTCGTAGCGGGCCCGTAGCGCTGCAGCATAACGTAGCGATACACTTTAAAAGGATACAAATTTCACGTGCCATTAGGTTTATTGCAGCTATTTATTTTCCGAGATTGCATTTTTACACGAGACGCCATGTGTGTAATTATTGTGTTGTTCCAGTAGAAGTAAAAATTAATAAGGTGGAAAATATTGCAAACTTTACTGAGTTTTTACTGAGTTAAAAGAAAGTTATCAACATAAATAATGTAAATTACACAAAAATATTTTTAGAAGTATC
>DWQW01008718.1:0-13649 GCA_018249695.1 Heliconius erato demophoon
CGCTTTT
Organism: Heliconius erato demophoon; assembly: GCA_018249695.1. Lineage (NCBI taxonomy): Eukaryota > Metazoa > Arthropoda > Insecta > Lepidoptera > Nymphalidae > Heliconius > Heliconius erato. Next base: position 8 of record DWQW01008718.1, read on the forward strand.
AAACATAATAATAAATATAACAAACTGAAAACAATGTAATGTAAATTATAAATTAAATTAAAAAAGTATATCGTATTATTAACATACAATCACCTGTTTATATTTATGATAATAACAAAATCGTTTTTAAATAGTTCAAAGTGTTAGTTAAGATTGTGTTTATCAAAATTTTTTATTGAGTAATTATTTTCAAGTGATTTTTTGTGTTTATTCTTCACCCTTTATCAACAGTGGATATCGATTTTTGATGTCTGTACACGAACAGCTGTTTTGAGGATGCGGAAGATACTTGCTAGAACAATCGGCGCTTGAAACAGAGTTTCTTTTAATAGATACCTAACCAGTGATTGTGTATAAAATATGCTTAAATACAAATTAAATATTGATTCTAACATAGTATTATAATCTAACATATTTATTTCTACTCTATAAACTATAAAAATGGTGCAAATTATAAGTGTAGTGCAGTGAATTGAGATTAAATTACTCAAATATTTAATCTTAGTGTTTATAACTATTGTGATTGAACATAGTTATATGTTTTAACAAAAATAATATCTAAATCACAGTAAATACTTACCATAGTGTTACATTCAAGTTTTTTTTTGTGTTGTGTGCCTTGCTTTGGATTCTTTACGTGTATGTGGATTAAAACCTGTTAATAAGGTAAGATTATGTTTAAATCTATTACTAAAATAAGGAATTTACTAGAGAAATGGCCATTTTTAGTTATTTCTAAGACGTGAAGCGTTCAGTAGTTCCGATAGGTTGAATAGGCCTAATGTGGCGTTCTCCGTCGAAGTATACTGATACGTTTTACTAAACTATTTGAAAGTTCTAGAATCTAAAGAAGCATATCTACATAGGATTCGTACATTTTAAATATTAATACTAACTTTTTTAGTTAGTTTTCGTTGTTACATTTTCAACTAATCTAAATTGTGCTTATAAAAAAGAGTTAATAGTTTTTACTTGATTGAAAGTTCACCAATTAAAATATAAAGTGACAGTACAATTATATGATTACATATTTAACATTTAATAATTTATCAACCATACTTACCTAACCATATTTATTATTTAATAATTTATACAAGAAAGGGAATATTTTCGGTTAAAAAGTGTTAACTTTCAATGTATAAATTTGTTATGAAAAAGCCTAAATTGATGTTAGATATGAGAATCTCTTAATTTTTATTTTAAATGAAATAATATTGAATTGAATTCAATTTTAATCACCAAACTATTGAAACGATTTAGATATTAAACCACAATTTTTTAAAATTTCAACATAGAAATATCTGTAAAATCCAATCACTATATGAGCAAATCAGTAATAAGTAGCTTTGAGCTTACAATAAGCTTTAATACCAAAATTAATAAACAGTAACTTTTTCTTGGTTAAACAATAATATTTATGTAATATATTCAATTTTAAATTTTTTTAAACTTTTTAAAATTAGTATTCCACGCTATTATTAGAAAACAATTTTTACAACAATTTTTAAACTTTTCTAAAATTAAATATTACTTTAAATTACAGTATATCATACATCCATGTTTAAATATATATATTTAAAGTAACAAATCACAGATAAAATATATATTTTTTAAGTTTTTTATAATTCAAATGTTATCTGTGAAAGCTTTAGAATCAAAACAATTCTACCTACAAGAAACAGAACACTTTCACTTTCATTGTTTGTATTAATTTTATATTGCTTTCAATTTACTCAATATTGTCATATATTTTTTATCTTTTGTAATCAAACTATAAAGAAGAATATAATTTGCTCTTTGTAAAAATTACATAATAATCTATACTAATATTGTAAAGTTGTAAAGCTAAGTTTGTTTGGTTGAATGCACTAATCTCAGGAACTATTAATTAGAATTGAGAGTATTTTTGTGTTGAATAGGCCATATATATTATACTAACTGTATTATTTATATATAACTTATTATTTCCGTTTGTATACTTGTTTGAAGCTGCAGATTAAAGCTAGCAATATTAAATGCAAAAAAAAACAATTTACAAACTTTGATGTTTTGTGCAAGTGCATCATTGTTGCATAAAATTATACAACGATATATGATAATAATTAACAAGAGGCAGTCATGGCGCAGGGACACGAGCGTGCGAATGGGTTGCGGGTTCGATTTGCACTTGTGGGAATGAAATATTTTATATTTTCATTTCCTTGCTGTGGTAACAAGGCAAAAGCTCGGCATTAAATTCCGCCACTAACCACACAATGCCTTCAGAATTCGGCGGAAAATGAGGAATGGAGTCTTAACAGTAGATCCTCAGGTTTCCTTTTTGTAAAACGCTTGAAGCTAACATATATAATTAATAATACATTATATTTGGGAATTGATGGGTGTGGGTTCATCTTTCCCTATAGGATCATTATTCTTTACAAATAAGAGCCATTTAAGGCAATAGTAGTAAACACGCTCTTCTCTTATTGAATGACAATTAGGATAGTTTTGTATATGAAACTTAAAATACTGTCTTATAAGTGAGTTTTTACTTAAAATAATTTAACAATTTGCTTACTAGAACGCGCTTATTACATAGAAAACTGCTTCAAATGGAAAAATTCATTTTGTATTGAATGATGTATTTTTTAAGGAATGCTATATAGGATTATCAATAGGTACCCACGGTATTTGCAATCAAAGTTGTGTTTTTAAGTCACTTTAATAATAAAAAATATAAAAATAAGCAATGATAAATGAATGCCATTAGATTAGACGGTAAATATACTGAATACTATTACAAAGCTGGACGGTTTGTTTGGTTGAACCCGCTGATCTCGGAGACTATTTTGCTATAAAATAGCTTTTAGGCTGTAGTTGTAATCCATTGTACCTGCAGTCAAAGTTACCTTGGATACTTACAATATGTCATATGACTCATAACTCTTGTTTATTTCCGTTTGACAGGCAAAGCCATAATCTAAGGCTAGTCACACAATAAAAAATATAAAATATACGAATCAAGATCCTATAGCCTGTCTATAATTGTCAATACTGTCTGTTGATACTATTACATTAGGCAGAAATATACGAGTACTAGTATGGGGAACGGAGTGTCTTATCACTAGGTTCCCTCAGCCTACCCTGCTGTGTGCGGGATATAGCATGAAGCTGTATTATTATTATTTTTTTATCATTATTTTAAAACTGAAAAATGTGTTTGGTTGAACACACTAATCTCCGGAAATACTGGATCCAATTGAAATCATTCACTTAAAATGTATCACATCACTGACAACCCCTAGATATCCCCATTTCACAGACAAAGTCGCAGGATAGAGCTAGTCTCACAGTACAAACGATGAGACTCAATCAGTCTATCATCGCCAATATCATCTGTTGATCCCATTAGATTGGACAGTAAAATATTAGAGTGCATTTTGGCTCCTCTTTGAACCGGCTATAACTGCCTATGTTTATAGGGCAACAGTATTTCAAATTTTATTGGCTGTGCCACGTTTGAGTCATAATTATTCGAGATCATTTGCGTCGTGATGCAACCTTTTGTTCTTCGGTACATCCAGCTTGGTCTATATTATGTATGGAAGTAGGTCGCTTTGTCTGATATACCCATCAAAAGCTGTGTGCTGAGTTTATGTATGCTATTTTGCTGATATATATCTAGCAAATGCACTGTGTATATGTATGTAAAACTCATTTGTTATCCAGTGATGCGGCGTAGGACGCTGAAATTATGTAGGTTGCTTGATGAGCATTAAAAGGAAATTTTGCGATATTCTTACGGGAAGGGAAAGAATAAGATCTTACGTTTTTTAGTCCATGCAGATAAAGTTGCAGGCTCCGATTCGTATTCGTATATATAACAATATAATTTTTATTTAGATATCATGTAGCTTTTACGTACAAGTTCCGTGGTCAAAATAAAGAAAAATAAAATTTGTTTGGCCCAATAGATTCGAAGTGGCATAAGTAACTCTGAGAAAGATGGCGTCAGGTTTCTTTGGAACAATTAATGTGACATAATATGACATTCACCTATTTGTGAACTCTCCAACACAAAAAAGAATTCAAATCAATAGTTCCTGAGATGAGTGCGCTTAACCAAACAAATTCTTTAGCTTTATAATATAGTCTTGTAATTTCAATATTAAAAGTAGCATTTTCAAATAGTGCTACCCAATATTCCTATATATGTATATTAGAAAAGAAAATTGAGTCGTCCGTCTGTTTGAGAACTATTTAAACGACACCGACTGGTACGGCGTATAGTATACCTACTGTACATGTTTATAAAAGTGTTGAATGCATGACCTCATCGCGGTAACACTGCTATACGATAAGTTTAATAATGTATGTATGTTTATGCTATATTTAGAGAACTTAGTGAATATGTCGATGTAAGCGTGAAAAAATACTCTTATATCAGCTTCACGCTGTGTTTAGGGAACCTAGTATTAAGACACTCCGTTCCCCATTTTCCATCTAATTCTAAAAGCATTGCGTGTTGAGTGGCTGAACTCAACACCACCCTTTGCTTCGACACCATAGCAAAAAAATGGAAATATCAATTTCTCGAGTGGAGATCGAACCCACAACCACATGTTAACAATCACACTTTGTGCCCCTGCGCCACGACTGGCCTCAAATAATCTTGTATATTTTTTTCTTTTACTTATACTCTTATATTTTTTTTGTCATTTTATTTAAATTGACATTTTTAACTTACTTGCACAAAAATTAAGGACTGTAGCCAAGTACAATAACACAAACAGAGACGTCAGTTAATACTAAATATAGATTACATTAAGAGAAATGTGTCCCCATCTCCAATTTCTTTTTACTATGACCATGGCATGCCTTAGAATGAAACATAGTCTTAGATCATATCCAAATTGATATTTATTTTGGTCGCGGAAAAAATACCATTTAAATTCAATTGAAAGCAGAGGGAACCTAATGTTAAGACACCCCGTTCTCCACTTTCCGCTCATTTTACGAGGCTTAATATGTTTATGGTTTAACGGTGTTTATGCCTGCTACTCTGTTGAGTAGCAGACACAAACGCCGCGCTTTTCTACCATAGACGTAAAATGTAATGCAATCATTAATATAGTTGATTTTAAACATCAGAATAACATATATCTTACTAATTTATGTAAAGATTTTCCATAACTTCAATAACAACAAGTTTAAACAGGCGAAACCGCGTTTAGGCCGTTAGTCTCATATAAATCAAACGCAAGCGGCCTTTCTAATCTCATAGTTAATAGTTAAAGTTAATTTTTTACGAACTTCCACCTTGTTACAACATACATACAATAATAAATATATGAGTTCAGTATTTATTATACATACATACATACATCATACATGGTCGTTCTTAATAGGAACTTAATTAACATAATGTGATTTTGAATGTAAAGCTAACGTTATTGTGGTGCTAATAAAATATGATAAAGTAACTGATTTGAATACAAATTGAGATTAGTTTTTAGTTTTTTTGTTTTGTAGAAATACTTGTTATTGCGATATAGTTAGCTTTAAAGTGTATCACGCACATGACAGGGTAGGTAGAGGGAACCTGGGAACCTAGTTTAAGGGAGTTTCCATTCCCATTAAGACAATGTTATGAAACACACAAACTTAATAAAGCTTTTATTTACTTTTGATTTCATGGACTTCTAAGTATCTATCATCTATCATACCTATCTATCATAGTAGTCAATAGTCAATTCATTATGAAGACCTTGCCTTAAGACCGTCGTAGCACAGCGGCACAGCGCTGTACCCATAACGGTTGTGGGATTGGAATCCCACTAGAGGGAATATTCTATTTTCTATTCCGCTCCATTAACAAGGCAAATCTCGTCGTTGAATTCTGCGACTCAACACATAATGTCTTATTAAAAAAAACCCACACACAGCAGGGTAGGCAGAGGGAACCTTGTGTTAAGACACTCCGTTCCCCACTTTCTGCTGAATTCTGGAGGCGTTGCGTGTTGAGTGGCAGAACTCAACGCCGCGCTTAGCCTCGACACCAGAGGGTAGAAATGGAAATATAAATTTAAATAAATATTGCATCTCCTCGAGTGGGGATCGAACCTACAACCAGTCGATTTTACAGTCACACTTCGTGCCGCTGCGCCACGACTGGCCTCATGCCGCCATGTCTTATTAAATCTTTATTAATTTGTTTCTGTTGCTGACATTAATGTTCTGTCAAAGTAAAGTAAGTAGCTATTCAAGCTGTAGAAATAGAAAGCTTAAATTTATTTCAAAGTAACGATTGCAAGACAAGTTTTTACGTATAACCATCTAACAAATCGTCGCGACCTCCCGCAGGCTTTGATAATTTAATATTTTTTTTCCACCTCTAAGAAAATGCTTTAATATAATATTTATAGTGTGTTCATATATGATTGTGATGTTGTAGGAATTGGGTAATATTTGAATATGAGGTAGGTATATATGATACCAAAAATTATCTAAAATTTTCTCGGAAACTTGTAAGTACTTATATTTCATACGCATATGAACCTTTTTTACTTAAATAAGGCTTAAACTTATATTTCATACGCATATGAACCTTTTTTACTTAAAATCTAGCTTATCGAGCAGTTAGTCTCCTCAAAATCGGTTCAATTTTTTTTGAGATTATAATCAGAATTTAGTTTTGTTTTGCTTCTTTCTCGTGCAGGACGTATGTTAGACTCGCTTGTATTCTATTAGATATATAAATAAGATGATTGTCTAATGCAAAAGATTCATTAATACAGCTTGAGGAATTAATCCATATCGATCTTGTAAATCTGTCAAGGACATTTTCTGTTATATACAATACTATATTGTGAATACACTTTATATATAAATTTCTATTACGCTGAATTCTTCGAATTTCCGAGTGGGAATTGAATCCACAACCGTCGCGTTTCCAGTCTAATAGTCTAATGCTGTGTGGTACATTACGACTTTAAAAAAAATATATTATATTTAATAAGAAAACGTATAAAAATTTGAACGTAGCGAGATTTGAACTCGCGCTCCTTTGGACACCGCCCAAGTCCTCTGACCAACTAAACCATACGTTCTTATCGAGCTACGTCAAAATTCTTATACGCTTGTTACAACTTATTTATGTTGTTCTATTTTATGTTTTCTTATTAAGTGTGGAATAACACTTTAAAAATGTTTAAAAATATTATAACCTATAACCATATTTATAAGCTAATACTGTTAGGAGATCTCGCGACGATTTTATCTACGATTTTCGCTGCTATTCCTCCATTTTACTTTGGATTGTACGATCATATTTAACGGAAGTCCTGTGGAGTATGGGTTTTATTGCGCGTTGGTAGCAGTAAATATATCGTAGGTAGGTAGGTGTTTATATCTTGAAAGTGGGTCAAATGCATAATATACCTATATAGATATATCAATCGAGTCTATTTGGTGACGTATCTTCTATCTTTTATCAAGTTTGGTAGTAAGAATTTTGTGATGGTATTAAATATATTGATTTTTAACCTTCACGCATTTAGTACGTGTTGCTGGTATAATGACTAAGAGACTATTTTTTTTTTAATTAAGCCGTATGCTGCATATAACAGGGTAGGCAGATGCAACCTAGTGTTAAGACACTGCGTTTCCGATTTTCCGCCGAATTCTGGAGGCATTGCGTGTTGAGTGGCGGAACTCAACGCAGCGTTTTGCATCGCTAGAACTAGAATGAAATGAAAATAAACGAATAAAACAATTTGTTTTTCAGTTACTAATAGATAACAGACTCTACAAAAGTACGTGAGGCAAATAAAATGTTACATAAAGTAAAATTCTGTATGACAAGCATCCTTTATACTTAGGTAGAATGTATAGTAACTATGTTTCATATTATACCTAAAGCATATACCTACTAGGAATGTTAGAAAATTTAATATCATCAGTTATTAAAACTTCAAGGAAAATAGTTTAAGTTTAATCATCCAATTTCAAAATTTAATTACAAGCAGCAGGCGAAGTTCTTCTTTAAAATTAATATCTTTGCATTTTGAATACTTTTAGTTAGAAATTTGTACTCACCAATAAATGTGATAAGAACAAATACTTTTAACATTTTTTTTAAGTGTTATTCGACACTTAGGAAAGAAAAATACTTATTTTGCAAACGTATAAAAATTTTAACGTAGCGGGACTCGAACCCGCGCCTCCTCGAAACTGACAAGGCGCTTTGACCACTAAGCCATACACTCTCATCAAGCTACGTCAATTTTTTTAAATATTTGTTTTTTTTTCTTGCATTTTTTGTTAGAGTTGCTATACAAATACATCATCTGTGAACATTTCAACTGTCTAACTATCAAATTTCATGAGATACAGCCTTGTGACAGACGGACTGACAGACAGACAACGAAATCTTAGAAATAATCTTGTTTTATCCTTTGTGTACGAAATCCTTAAAAACAATCCTACTTTTAATCTAGAATTAAAAATTCTCAACTAAAACTAAAAAATATCGAAGAGATTTTTTAGTTTTAGTTGAGAATTTTTAATTTTAACTAAATAATCAATTTAGTTAAAATTGAAAATTTATTTTCGTATTGGTTAAATCTTTTATTAAAGAAGACTAGATAGATGAATTTCAGAAACAACCAAAGAACCTAGCAAATATTTAAACTAAAATGAACATAAAAAAATACTTTTTCAGATACTTATGTCATATTTATAAATACTACATACTTTTTTTATCTTTTTTCTACGAATGGATATAGAAAGATTAGTTAAAGGAATGTGGCAAGAGTGAATTTTCGTGTTTATAGTGCATAATGACAATTATTTACGAGTGCATTTGCGTCAATCGGTGTTGTTCTTTTCATGATATACTATCGCATCTTTTATACATGTTCTACTTTTGATGCTTTCCTCAAATGCGAGTCAAACTCACTTACCGTGGGTTCCGTATTTTTTTTTCCATAATTTTATTTATAAATATCTAAAAAAATAATGACTATACGTACATACTGCAAGTTACAAGTTACTTAGGAAATTTTATTATTTAGAAAATTCGAATTGCATACAAAATGCATCAGAAACAGACGCAAAATCGCTCGTACCTTTTGATTGCGTTGACTTATAACTAAATATTTATATATTAGCTTTATACTTGTTTTAGTTAAAAAATTGAATTTAATTTAAAGAAGTAATTATAATTTTGAGTTCATCGTGGCGCAGGCGCACAAGGATGAGATTGTAAGACGGTTGTGAGTTCGATTCCCAATCAATAGTATTAAATAGTTCATATTTTCATTTTCGCGCTCTGATAACAAGGCAAAACGTGATTTTGAGATCCACTCGACACGAAATACCTCGAGAATTAAACAGAAACTGGGGAACGGAAGACTTTTGATGGGAACGAAATGTCTTAACATTAGGTTCCCGGGGTTCCTGTGCTATGTGCGGGATACAGCGTAAACTAATAAAGATTATAAAATTAATATTTATTTGACTATTTATTTGATAAACGTTGTGCCAAAGACCGTTGTGGCATGGTGGATTAGCGTGTTAATGTAAACGTGATGATTGCGAGTACCATCCACTCATGGAAATTATGATATTTAAATAATTTCCATTGCCCTGCTCAGATAGAAAAAGCCCTGTTGATTTTCGTTACTCAACACGCAAAGAGAAAACTGGGCGAAACGTGAAGATAAGAGTGTCTTGTAGCTACGTAGGTTCCATGTGCCCACCTACCTTGCTGTGCGGGAACTTTCAGAATTCATATTTTGTTACTATATTATGATATACCACATACGTAGGTAATAGATTCAAAGCCAGATTTGCATTTTGTACGTACGATCTGATTACATTTCATTGTTTTTAATTATTTTAATGCATTCGATTGCCTAATTCACGTTCCCACAGCGATTGTTGTCGGTTGTTTTGTTTTGTTATACCGGATTTGTGGAATCATTGATGTAGGTATAATACCTACCTGTGTGTGTACCTGTTTACTGATAAAGAATGGATTTAATTTCAATTAATTTACTGTTTTTATTATAGTACGGTGATAGAGGGAAGTCACTCTCTATATCTTTTTCTCTTGAATGTTTAGGAACAGAAAATATTTTTAATTCATTAACCGTGATGCCATCGCGCAGTACTGGACAGCGAACACTCCGGACTGAATTATCAACACGTAATGTCTCGAATTAGGATGGAAAGCGGAGAGGGTAGTGTCTTCACACTCCGTTATTTTTGCTTTAAGCGAGACATGTCAAGCTATGAAAAAAAAGGAATAAACAATCTCACTAATCAGTTTTTCATCGGAAGACTTAATCGGTTTTATATCATTTCGATATTTGAAATTATATAAAACGAACGAAGAAAATTATGAAATAATATTAATACTACGTAAAGTATATAGGTATTATTTATGTATAAAACTATGCCTTTATTGATTCACGAAACTACACGGAGTAGAACGCCGATATTTACCCTGAAGGTGGCTAATGGAGTGTATAGGAGTACTATGAGAAGATTTCTAGAAATTCTTACGGAAACGAGAAAAAGCAGGATTAGGTATATGTTTATAGTTCGCAATAACGGAAGTTGCGGCCAGTCAATGGCGTAAAGAATAATATTTCAAAGTATCTCTCCATAATAAAGTTTGTTTGAAGTAAATTCTAGTAGTACTGTGTTTTATAAAAGGTTTATATACCTGTTTTAATTTAACTTCCCCTATATAAAGTTCCTACTTACTGTTTCTTTTATCTACTCTATAGCTTTTAAGTTATTTTTTATTGTCTTTGAAAGTTCTATGTTGATGCTAGATCGTTCTAACTTTAATATTTATGTACTTATCTTGTTATCTATACATATTTATCAAGTCAACGCAATGGTCGTGGGTTCGATTACCGTTCGGGGAATTATTACAGATACTATATTAGTTATTTTCATTTCCTGTTGTATAACAATACGAAACGGTGCTTTAAGTAATTAGTTCCGCCACTTAACATGCAATGTCGCATAAATTAGATGAAAGGTGAGAAACGGAGTGTTTGTTCTCTCTTTTTTCTTCATATTTTAAATTTATATTTGAACTATTATATACATATACTTAATTGAATTTTGAGGCCAATCGTGGCGCAGGGGCACAAAGTGTGAGTGTAAAACCGACTGGTTGTGAGTTCGATCCCCACTCGAAGAGATGAAATATTTACTTAAATGTATATTTCCATTTCTTCGCTCTGGTGTCGAGGCAGAGCGCGGCGTTGAGTTCTGCCACTGAACACGCAATACCTCCAGAACTTTGCAGAAAATTGGGAACGGACTGTCTTAACACTAGGTTCCCTCTGCCTACCCTGCTGTATGCGGGATACAACGAGAAGATGATATATTGAATTTACAGAAACTTCCCAAAAATACCAAGCACACATCTTCGATGTGAAATATTTTCATTTATTACAGCGCCAAATGCAACCAAGATCGGGCACGCCACGGCCTCCAGCCAAGTGAAATGCACAAAATCCATTCGGTTTTATCTCGTTAACTACACACTGTACTATAAAACAACTCTTAATGCGAAGGAATAGAGTCGAAATTCCAACAGCAACAAATTTTTATGCTATAGATGACGTGTTCAGTATAATTTTATGTTAATTGTATTTAAACTTTAATATTTTTAACATAAAGTCGAAAATTGCTTGAGAGAATTGAAATAAGGGTCGGATTTGTATTGCCAATGTGAAATATACCTTAAATCGTCACAACACAGTAGATTGTCATTTGTATGGTGTTTTATAAGGTTTTTTATGGTATACGGCCGGCAATCAGCTGTTTGGGCACGCGTCGCCCCTCGGGAGCGGATGATGTCAGCTCCCTTCGTAACGCGTTCTATTAAATTTTCTAAAATTGCGCCCCCTCGTGGTTTAGTTTCGTAGGTATGCGCTGTCGCTGTCAAATGTTTGACATTACCGCGGAGGTAGGAGCTGTCTAATGTATGCGGATAGCTAACTTGGTGTGAAATGTTAGGTACGTGTGTACGCCTGAGTGATCTTTTTAAGTTTATGGTTTTGTGTGATAAGTGCTGATGTGTGTTTGTTGGTTTGTGGATATTTAGTTGTGTGATGAGAAAATAATGTAAGAAAAATATATTGGAATTGATTTTTTTTAACTTTGCTGTATCCCGCACAGGGTCCCGCACTGTAGCAGGGCAAACAGAAGGAACCTGGGAAGGTAGTGTTAAGACACTCCCGTTCCCCACTTTCCACTGTATTCTCGAAGCATTGCTTGTTGAGTGGCAGAACTCAGCGCTGCGGTTTACCTTAGATTCCAGAGCTAAATATTTCATTCCCAGGAATGATAAACGAACCCACAACCATCGCGTCAAGACGGCCTCATCGATTTTTTCATACATTTTCTAAATAATGTTTCTTTTATTATAATATTCATCAACATCAGTTCTAAGCTATTCCATTTTTAGAATCATTAGTCACATCCATGCTAACTATAGCAGAAACATAATACGTTACACGTCTTACGAAACATCCATTTGTAAACATATCACATCACATTTTGTCAACATTAGCATCTATCTTACAAACATAAATTATGATTTATTTTAGCCGATTCACGCTGTATCCCGCATATAGCGGGATAGGCGGAGCGAATCTAGTGTTAAGACACTCCGTCCCTCACGCACTGCCCAATTTTCGAGACATTGCGTTTAAAGTGGCGGAACTGAACGCGGTCCGCGTTTCGTTTTGTCACCAAAGCAAGCAAGAGGAGCTACAGGTGTGTTGCCGGTATTTAAGGTGGAGATGGACGCGCTTTTTGAAGGTACCCAGTCCCTGTGAAACCGTACAATAGTGGAGTGCACCGTATCTAGATGGTGTGGATGATACTGACTGGCAATTAGAAAATTCAGCAGCAGGTAAAACAGGTCAAACAGTTCTCCAGAACACTTCCCATGATAAATGAGGTAGAGAACGCAAAGCGAGGATACATCTCTACTCAGAGCCAATGTGTCAGGCCCTGCACAGATCATTGGATCCCTAACGATTCCAACGGCTCTACGTTGTATGCCATCAAATGGGTCAAGCTGATACTGGGGTGCACCATCCCAGAGATGAGAACAGTACTCCATATAAGGCCGAACCTGGTGGAAATCGAATCTACGACCGTGCGTCTATAATATAATGTAATGCAAAAGAATACTTCAATTTTCAAAGGTGGTAAAAACTTGTCGCGTTAGATGTAGCGATACGACGTCGCCCTATGAATAATGTATGTGCGGCTTGCCTTTTAATTCCTTTGTTGATACACTACTAATTAACCTGCGATCACTTACTTTGTACGTGTGTTATTCTTATTTATATAGGAATAAGGTCGAAAATGCCCAGTTTTAATTTCTATTGTTTATATATTCGATATAATCTCGCCTTTTTCCCGTAAAACTATTATTTTCTAAGGATAACAAAAGTTAGTGCGAACTGTTTGGTGCATCTGATATTTATAGTCTACTAGCGGACCCGGACGCGGCTTCGCCCGCTTAAACTTTACGAATGCTTATAGATATATTTAGGAAATTGTTTGTGAAAATATGTAACTAATTTAAATAAAAAAAATATAAGTAAACGTAACCATA
>DWQW01008719.1:0-13647 GCA_018249695.1 Heliconius erato demophoon
GATTGCCAAAATTTATATAGTTTTCAAGGAGGGAATGATGTACCTAAATCTATTAAATCATACCATTTTCATATCTTTACATTCTGGGCCCAAAAATGTATGGAATAGTTTCAGTCTCCTTTATGTTTTTCTTTTTTTTTCTAATCCTTATTAATTGAGCAATTACCATAATTAATTGAAGCCGTTGTGGCCACAAGGGTGTGAAACACGTTTGTTGTGGGTTCGATTCCCGCTCGGGTGAATGAATTATTATTTGTAATATTTTCATTTTACTTCTTTGATATCAAAACGACGCATGGTGCTGAGTGCCACCATTCAACACGCTATACCTCATAACCTACTATATGCGGGATACAGCGGGAAGCTAAAAAAAAACATAATTAACTTTATAAATGGTTACAGAAGATAAATAACATACATCACCATGTAAAATATCAAATGACCATGTCTGTATATAATGTTACATATTTGTCGGCTTCAGTTTACAATATATATCTAAGCCCTGTAAAGGGGGGTTCTCATGTAGCGGTTTAAAATGGCGGCGAAACCCTACAACGATAATGTAGGTATTCTGTTAGTTCACGTAAATCGTAGGTATCCATTTTGTGTCTAGTTTAACTTCTCAAAGGACAGATGGACGCACAGTAAGATTTCTCTTCAAACTGCCAATATCGAATTAAATTGGTTACAAGACAACTTGTCAGCCAAATCTCACAAAAAGACATAATAAATATTATTTATTTTAATCGGAAATATAATACCGGAGTACGCACAATGGTATTAATACTTCTGTCATATCACGGGTGGGATATTTCGGCTTCTAATCCTATTGAGCGCGCACCATTTTTCATTCGAACGACAAATATTTAGAAAGTTATTTATCCACGTATAAATTCGCAGCTCGATGGACTTTGGGTCACGTCTTTGTTCGGACGGATGTTTATTCGATTCAGGTAGTTCCTTTGCAATGTTCTGGGTTTATTGTGATTCATAATAAAATATAATCTAATTTTTCATAAAAGGGGGGTTTATAACGAGTTACGGAACGCCCCTAAAGATGACAACTCCAGCACGCTTGGTTAGCGAGGGTAGTTTTTTTTATCGAGATTGGAGATTGACCGTGAATGACGTATAATGAATAGATGACGATGTGATTTTGCTATGCGAAGCTAAGCGCACGGAGGCCTCCACGCACACGCGAATGAAAACGCCATAAGGCATTTCAAAATTTACAACTTACAGAGCACGATATCGACAGCATCCACCAGTCCGACGCCGGCGCAGGCTGGGATGAGTGGAGCCGGGGCTAGCACGGCGCGGCCGAGCTCCCCCGGGCGCTGCTGCGACACCGGGCGCCCTATATACCAGGACCCGATCACAGGGCAGACTGTGTGCTCCTGCCAATATGATTTTCTGAACTATCAACGGCTAGCCTCAGGGGTGCCGCTGTCCATGTACAGCGCGCCGTACCCCGATGCAGCTACAGCGGCCGGTATGGCTGCGTACTTCCCAGCCCTAGCCGCTGATCAACCACCCTTTTACGCTAATACAGTAAGTATTAACAATAATCATTAATATAATAAATGTAAGAAATAATATATTTTTATTTTTTTGGCTATTTATGTATGTAGGTACTATAAAAAATTCGAATAGCAGGTAACTTAGAAATGAAATTTATTAAATTTGATATTTCCAATTTAGTAAGTCGTTTACAGGTGAGTTAAAGGCAGACTTAATCAACAGTACATTTTTTTTATGTGACGAAACATTATCTCATACTTACATAAATCATATCAGGCACAGCGTTACTTGACAAAGTACTATAATTATAGTTATTAAAAAAAATATTTTATATTATATTTAAAATGCTATCAATTTTATTGCTCTACCGAAGACGTCACATCATAATATATGAAGCATGACAATGTGATTTAAACTCATACACGCGTGAATAGCTTAAATTAGATTTTTTGGGGTGCACCGTCTAAATAAACCCCTCGGTGGTAACGATATTTAGAAAACATTATACTATTTTTTTGTTCAAGTTAACTTTTGTGTAGTCACTATTTTATATACTCTACATCGTATTACAGATATACATTAATTCATTAAATAACTAGAAAATAGTTTAATCTTAAAACAGATAATATATACAAGACATAAAATAATATTCTATTCCATTCGTATATAAAAATTTTATTACATACATAACAGCTATACAAGAACTTATGAATGTATTACAAATACCATTTTTATCATGATTGTGATTTTATAAAATCTAAGAAATGTCGAAAACCCTGTAGATTTTACTCTTGTTTGTATAAAACAATTTTTTAACTTCAATCTGTACCATTTCAATTGTTCTTGATACTTGTTACTTCATTTTTATAGAAAACTCTTTAACGTAAATATTTTCATTTTAGTTCAAAATCTCTTTTTAACTTACATTTAATCTCAACTGTTAAGATTTATCAGCACCTCCTTCTATATATTATGTCTGTAGGTATGCTATAATATAGGTATTAACTTATAAAAAAAAGGTATTCCTAAGATATAAAGAACAAGATCTGAATTTATATATCCATAAGGATTTAATTTCAATAGTAAAATTGAACGCATTAATTCCATTTTAATATTAAATAAATATTTTAATGTATTGTTTTCATATGTTGTTCTATTAAAATTGTTATTTAACAAAGTAATATATTATCAAACTATAAAATATTTTGAATCCACTCAAACAAGTTTAAAAATCTGAATGAGTTTGGGATCAAAAAAGCCTCATATCTCCTAGAAGAAGGTTTATACAAACAACAATTTGTTACGACAGTAGATTAATTACAATTTCATTTAAAAGTGAAACGAAATTCCATAACGATACAAGAATATATTCCAATACGACCTCAAACGTAAATTAATCAATTCTAGCACCATACAAGCGTCAAAAGTAGAAAGGATTACGATCTGCAGCGTTGCTACCTCTTTTATTATTCATCCATTCATCCCACAAAAAGGTATTACCTAAAAATAATTAGGGTCCCATGTCAAAACACGTGAGATCGTAAGCATCCTTCACATACTAAGGTAAAGAGTAAGCTGAGTATAAATTAAATTTGTTCTTTTTTTTTTAATCCGATGATGTATGGACATTTGTATATTGTTACAAAAAGCTGTTTTCTACTTCACGAGTTTATATCTTAATGCGTTGAACATGTCCCCTAAGATTATTTATTGACTTGATTTGTCCAGTGACTTTACCTGTAGTTTTTTACTTTTTGTCTAAAAATATTATTTTCGTAGCTATGTCTGTCTAAATTATGGAAGATGATAAGTAATGATTTAATTGTATAAATTTTTATATATTTATACAGTATATAAAGATAAGCTACATATATAAAAATAGAGGGCAGGGGCACAAGTTGTGATTCTGTAAATGCGACTAGTTGTAGGTTCGACCGCAAAAAGGTATAAATCGATATTAATTTCTTAACACTAGGTTCCCTCAGCCTACCATGCTGTGTGCGGGATACAATATTAAGCTGATACTATAAAAATAATCCTACATAACATCCATCGCATTCCCACTCTAAAATGTTACAGTTAGACACAAAACTTACTAAAACCAGCACTAATACAAATTAACACTAGCATATTTTAACACATTTCTTGATCCGAACCCGTAGCTTTCACGGAACCTTCAAAAACGCCGTGACACTGCGTGATAATGATCGAAACATAAAACTAGCCACGTAATATATGATAGTAAAACTTCTGAGGTGTTAAAAGGTGGGGTCGGGCTTAGATGATTCTATCATTCATTGGGATATGGTCGTCCATCATAGTGTTAAATATATGCATCCGACTTCAATAGCACCCACTTTATTTGAATCTTTTATTTCCACAACGATTTATTACACTTGGCCGTGTTACCTTTATTTGGATTTAAAACGTGAAACATAGTTCTAAATAAACAAACAAAAACAGTTTTTGATTTCTTAAGTTTTGTACTATTTTGGTTGGCTGAGATGTTTTGATATAGGGATGTTATAGAGATCGGTAGCCGTAATCGAAATTTTAATGCGAGTTTATCGATTACGTGATCATTAATATATCGATAACAGAAGCTAGTAAATCAATCTGCAGAATTTATGTCTGTCTGTCTGACTGTCAGTTTGTTTGTGAATGTTGTCGCCATATTGCAATTTGCTTTAAATAACAAAGTGTATATTAGATAGGTATAAAGAAACTGACTTTATAAAACATATTAATATAAAATATTATTGCAAATATACATTAAATGTAAAAAAAAGGACAATTCAGTGTATTAAATAAATAATCGCATAGTTTAAATAGGCGAAGCTGAGGGTGGGACTCTAGTTCAAAATAATTTTAAGTTCATATCAATATAATATTCTTCTTACATCACTATCCGTATCCAGATCCAAAATGTCTATATCTGTCCATATCATGCTTGGTTTCCGAGATCTCAGCTTACTTCGTAAATATGAATTTCATAATATTAATCTAATTGGAAATTTATTGTGAAATCGTGTAATGTGGAGAACTTGGCTTTAATTTAACTATTATAATCAGAGATTATATTTATATTTTTTTATTTCTCGTTTTATCGCTAGCGGATTTATCAGATTTCGTACTTCGTAATTTTTTCTGGTTCTTTTTTTGAGATATTCCGTGTGTAGTTAGCGGGGCTCAACGCCACATTTTGTCTAATCTGACCGCGCTATAAAAAATATGTAAAGATTACTCTTAAGGGTAGCCCACAGCCACAGTCTAAAAATACTATCTAGCTTCGAACCACGGTATCAATAACAAAAAAAACTTTATTTAATCAGCTTCACGCGGTATCCCACTTTCTGCCGAATTCTGGAGGCATTACGGGTTGAGTGGCAGAACTCAACGCCGCGCTTTGCCTCGATACCAAAGCGAAGAAATGGAAATATAAATTTAAGTAAATATTTCATCTCCTCGAGTGGGGATCGAACCCACAACCAGTCGGTTTTACAGTCCCACTTTGTGCCACTGCGTCACGACTGGCCTCAAATTATTTACTCCTTTAATTATATTACTTGTAAATAAGATATTTGTAGTGAGTGTAATTCTAAGTTACATTTCACGCATGAGAACAACAGGGAAGAGTATTAAAAAGTTTCTTTTATCGTTGGAAATAATTTGTTGTCGGCAACATGGTGGCGTGCGGTGTTAAAAATTAATTACGTTGTATTTCTCACTGCGACTTATATTTAAAATGGTAAGGGTCAATGTGTAGGAAGTATAAGGTTTGCTTGTTAACTGCCATTAAGAAATTAATTTCTTTTTCTGCTTTACGCTGTATCCTGCATATGGCAGAGTAGGTAGAAGAACCCGGAGTATGGGAATCTGGGAACTTAGTGTTAAGACACTCCATTCCTATTAAGACACCTCCGTTTTCCCCGACGAATTCTCGTAGCATCGCCTGTTGAGTGGCGGAACGCCGCGCTTTGCCAGAGCGAGGAAATTAAAAAATGAAATACTTTATTCCTTAAGTGGGAATTGAACCCACAACTGTCGCACTTGCATCACGACAGCCTCGAATAATTTAGACAACGATCATTTGCTAAAGAAAAAAATAATAATTTAATTCTTACCATGTATACTGAAAATCTTAGCAATCTTAATTAAATTCTTATTTTACATAGTAGCAACGAATAATATATTTTTACAGTAAAACCTTAATTCCTTAATGTCATGTAGAATTTCTTCAAAAACCATAAATATTTTAATTTTACTTATTTAGAAAACGTATAAAAATTTGAACCGACCGACCAGGAGGCGCGGGTTCGAGTCCCGCTGCGTTCAAATTTTTATACGTTTTCTAAATAAGTATTTTTCTTTCCTAAGTGTGGAATAACACTTTAAAAATGTTTAAAAATATTTTAATTTTATTATTATTAAAATATATATCTTAACCGTATGCGGGCGCCCTAACCACTTCGCGACTCCGCTTGCGTGTCAACGGAATCGTTCAACGGATTATAAAAGTATTCGTCCTATAAAAATATTCCTATGAACATAATATTAACGTTAATGGTATTATAGAGGAGATCCATTAAACTTATAATGTTGCTTAATAAAGATTACGACCTTCTAATTTTTTTTTTGGGATCGCACCTCACTTGCTTTCCTTAATTCGTGTCGAGAGTTGTCTAACTAGTATGTGTTAAATATGATTTGACACCTCTCTCTCTTTATATATTTATATAAAGATATATCTCCCTTTATATATTTATATAAATATGTAATTAATATACGGAAAACAAAGAAAATGTCTTATAATCGAGGCGCAGGCACAGGAGCACAAGCGACTATAAACGTGACAGATTGTGGGTACTATTCCCACTCGAAAAAATGAAATATTTTATTAAAAATATTTGGTGATGAGTTAAGCCCGCACACAGCAGGGTAGGCAGAGGGAACCTACTGTTTATACACTCCACTCAGTGGCGGAACACAACGCCTCGATACCAGAGCGAAGAAATAAAAATATACATTTAATTATATATTTCATTTTCTATAGTGGAGATCAAACCCACGACCAGTCACGTTTACAGTCACACTTTGTACCCCTGCGCCACGACTGGCCTCTAATTATTTAATTAATTACTTTTTAAGTAATTTTTTTGATCATGTATGTATGAATACTAAAAACACGCATCCACACAGATTAAAAATATTAAAAACCAGAATTCGCATTTACCACAGCCATATAGATATATTGCGACTAAGGGATTGCGTAGAGCAGAAAGGTAGAATTATATCAGAATACGATCCAACAAAGGACGAAGAAGCGACTGGCTTACACTGTCGTATTTGAGTAAAATTTATTATAGGATTTTCGAATCGGCCACCAATGAAGATGTAGGACAACAAAATCGCTTGATAGATTTATCTCAACTGACCACATTAAGATGCCCCTTATTTCATATGAAATGTCATAAATTTTTTTCCACGGACGGACCGTGCTTGCTTTTTACATTCACAAGGCCTATTAATAACTTGTGTATACATGAAATTCATCATTATTAATGTCTGGATTCAAAATATATTAAAGATATTATTATTATTATTTCGCTTTCTCGATGTTGAACTGTTGAATAATAGTGTTGTTCGTACAGAAGTTTGATGTTAGTGTTGTAATCGATAACCATTTTCATTGGTATTGCTCTCGATTATTATTTATGTAATTTTAGCTTCAATTCTACGATATATGAATAGTAGTAATAATTAAATTATGATATAGTTATAAAAAAGTATGCCTTTATATCTATAATTAATAATTGCGTAAATATTGAAGACTACCAAATATGGAAAAAAATGTATAACTTAGGTAGATACAAGATTTAAAGTTTTAAAACAATACGCACACACACAAAAAAGGATAGTTATATTATTTTTTGATACGAATAGACGTAAGACACTCACACACACACACACACAAACATCTCGCGTGCAATAATATGTCTCCACACTCCGTAGTACATACTTGAATAAAAATAAAAGGTATTAGTCAGGAATGATGGATGCCCGAACCTATCTGCAGCCATTAAATAATAATAGTTAAACCGGGGCTGCGACGATCAATCAAAAAATCAATAAGACTGATCAAAGATTTAGTTTAAGCTACCGTGAACTTTAAAAAGGGCATTAAAAATCTAATGCTACGGCTTTTGGGAACACATTCTTGTTTCACTTAAATAAAGATTGTTCCCCATACATATTAATCATGGAGGAAAATAGCTAAATATCGATATTAAAGTAAAAATAAATGAATCAGACTACTTTGAAATTACCTTTTAAAAGAAATTAATTTGAAATTTTAACTATATTTTGTATTTTTTGGCGGAAAATAGCTAAATATCGATATTAAAGTAAAAATAAATGAATCAGCTTCACGCTGTATCCCGCACACAGCAGGATAGGTAGAGAGAACCTACTTAATGTTAAGACAATCCGTTCCCCACTTTCCGTCGAGTTCTGGAGGCATTGCGTGTTGAGTGATGAAACTCACCGCGCTTCGCCTCGACACCAGAGCGAAGAAATGATATCGATATTGATTTGCATTATTAATTGAATTGGATCAAATCATTCAATTGAACATGAAAAAATAATTTAATAATAAAAATTAAATCAAAATTAAATCAGCTTCACGCTGTATCCGGCACACAGCAAGGTAGGCAGAGGAAACCTAGTGATAAGACACTCCGTTCCCCACTTTCTGCCGAATTCTGGAGAAATTGCGTGTTGAGGAGCAGAACTCAACGCCGCGCTTAACCTCGACACCAAAGCGAAGAAATGGAAATATAAATTTAAGTAATTATTTCAGCTCCTCGAGTGGGGATCGAAACCACAACCAGTCGGTTTTACAGTCACACCTCGTGCCACTGGCCTCAATTTAATTTAATAATTAATTTAAACTATAACATTCAAATCAGACAAACCAACGTCAATACAAACACTGTTATAGTATCGATATGGTTTAATAGTGACAGCTTAAATCCTTTATATTAATATTATATGTTTGGAACAGGCTGCCGGGATCGAGCTCAAGGAGAATCTGGCTGCCAGTGCGGCTAGCTGGCCGTATCCCACGGTGTACCACCCGTACGACGCCGCCTTCGCTGGGTATCCGTTCAATGGGTAAGTGGATTTACCTTCGGCATATCAATATAATCTACTGTGAAGCCACTGAAGAAGTTATTCTGGTCTTCTATCGACATTTAAACTATTGGGAAACTTAAACTATTATATAAATTATTTGTTGTGGACGTTGTTCCGTAGTGGTATAAGCATGACTGTAACGCGACGGTTGTGGATTTGATTCCCGCGTAGAGGAATTATTATTATTTATTATTATATTTTCGTTTCTTCGTTCTGGTAACAAGACAATGCGCGGTGATCAGTTCCGGCAATTGAAAATTTGGTGGAAAGTGCGGAACGGAGTGCCATAACATTAGGTTCGCTATGCGTACCCTGTTTTATTCGGAATACAACGTGAAGCTGAAAAAATATATAAAAAACAATTAAAAAGAATATCTAATACCTTATTTCTAAAAAGACGATTAACGCTAGTAAATGTTAACGATGATAAAACATAAAAACTCATATTTATTGATAATTGATAACTTCTACTTACGTGAACCTTTGCTTACTAAAAAGAGAACGTGCTTAGCCGTGTAAGCCATTTTTTTATGTAAACCTAATAGATATATATTCTTTAGCGTGGAATATTTCTGTGTTATACCACTTGTTCATAATTTATTTAGAATTATTTGAATATTAGAGTACCTGCTATATGTACTTCAACACGCAACGTTTTTGAGCGAAAAGTGGAGAACAGAGTGTCTTGACACTAAATTCTCTATCTACCTTGCCGCAAACGAGACAAAGTGTGAATTTGAAAAAAAAAATAGACACTTAATTTTGCGATAAGATAATTCAAATCTTTTAAACGCGATATCATTCGACAATAAAAAACGACAATAAGAAGATAAAGAGATCAAGAACGGACTAGAGTTTAAAAATTCAAATAATCAAAGAGCTTAATGCCCCTGAGCCGTACATTCTTAAATGTAGTACTCGTTAAAAGGTTTCGGAATATACGATGCACTGGACGTTGGTCGATTTGAAATGATTCCGACGAAATAGGATGGTGCTTGGTGAATGAGAAATGGAAAAAAATGAAGCGGACGGGGGTTTAGGATTCAAATTTCTTTTGATTGATCCAGGTTGTTCTTTTGTTATAATTTGTTTTTTTTTAAATATTATGTTAGTAATGTCAGTTTGTATACTTATTCCTGACTAGATTTCATTTTCTCAGGGTCTAATGACAAAATCAAGTCCAAATACGTTGTCGATCCTTTTGAAAATATAAAAATAAAATCTAATTAAATCAGCTTCACGCTGTATCCCACCAGTAGACCAAGGCACCAGATAGGCAGAGGAAACATTGTGTTAACACTCCAATCTCCACTTTCCGATTAATTTTTCGATGCATTGCGTGCTCAGTGGCGGTACTCAACGCCGGACTTTTGCTTTGACGTCAGAGCGAAGAAATGAAAATATTAACAAATAATAATTCATTCCCTCGAGTGGGTATCGAACCCGCAACCGTCGTGTTATAGTCACACCCATTTGCCATGACGGCTTACTTTTGAACATATATAATAAATTTAAAAAAAAATCACGTAGCGTAAGTTGTAGTAGATAGTGCTACCAGAATTAAGTTTAACTTTTATCATAGAAATATAACTTTTCAGTTATATTTGTGTGATAAGGGCGGTCTCGTTGTCAGCGATAGCGGCACCTTGTAAGGATTTTTACATGAGTTTCAGTTATTTATGTTGTATCAGTATTTATCAATGTTTGTTGTAAGGCTCGAGCACACTGTTGTAGTCCACATATTGTTATTTATTAACATTTAATATATTTAGGATAAATAAATAATTATTAATTATTCATTATTGGGCAACATTTTTTAAACGTCAGTTTAAAAATTTTTTGAAAATTTCACTCGTACTTTTAGTAAAGTTTTAAAAAAACATGGACACACCAACTTTCACATCAAAATATATTTATGAACAAAATAAATAGATTTTTTTTAATATATATATTTCAAAGTTACAAGTGTAAAGAAAATATATATATAGTGAATATAGGGAATCGTAACCGTCTTATATGTAAACTATTCACACAGTTATTTATAAAACTTAAACTACTTAAAAAAATGGTATTTAAAATTATGTTTTATGCTATGGATATACATCTCACATGTATTTAATATCATATTTTTCTAAGATATATCATTGAAATTAACAAAAAATATTACCAAATTTGATTCTTAGATAATTTATTATATATTTTTAATTTAAGACTAATAGAAAATCTTAAAATTTCATAATTTAAAACCATTTACGTATTTCAATAACAATTTCTATTTAAGAAATAGTATTGATGATTTCTATAAAATCTTTCAATACTGATTTAATCATTTATTACGTACAAAAAATAGAATTTTCTCACAATATTAGCCGCGAAGTACAGTGGCGTACAATATGCCTTGTACACATTTTAGTATCTAATAAAAATTGTTAAAATAATAAATGCAAATATATTCAAAATTATGCTTGACTGTAAAAAGTGGACGGCACTAGACCTATTTTTATGAGAAAATAGAAAAGAACTTTGGTCATTATTGTATGAAAATTTTATTCATTTCACTTGTAGTACGATATGGTTTCTATTTTAGAAACAAAAAAAAGATAATTACTATGTTTAGATTGCATTTTGCATTGCAATCCGCCCAACGCCTGGTTGGAGCTCTATGAGGGACGACTACGTTTCGTTACGTTGAAGTACTTATGCTTTTTAGGATTACTTTAAAATCTGTCTGTCTGTTTGTTTGTCTGCCCGTTTCTAAAGAACGCTCAGAACAGACTGTTATTAATATAAAACATTCAAGCTTACGTTCCCTGGGAACACAAGACAACGAGAAAAAATTCGGATAGCTGAAATGACTCGTGTGTTTCAATACACACGAGTGCTTAATGCATATTTTTTGCTGCATTTTGTATGAAATTTGTCGATCAAAACCTAAATACATGTCGTGGACCAAGAATTATGAAATTTGAAGTTAAATTCAACTAATAGTATAAAAAAATAACGAAGAATAAAAATTTACATTTATTTACGTTACAGAAAAAAAACATCACAAACTTATATACTGTAGCGTAAACTTCTGTAGTTAATTTCAAAACGTACACACGCCCACAAAATTAAGTGTTTCAACTATCACTATTTAAGTTATAACTACTTGTTATAAAAACATATATATTTAAATTAAATTTGTGAAATGATTAAGTATTCGATGCGCACTGTACATTTTTTGCTATACCTAAGTAATTACGAATAAAGGTCGGCGTCGAGACATTGATCTTGATAGGAAAGTCACTAGATATTCTCATGGTTTGTAGATATACTGTTTTTATAACCACAACAGAAGTATTTTATATAAACGGTAGTTCACAAACACAACCTAATGTTTCGTATATAATCGTAATAAATATGTGTAATTATTGATTTAATTATCCTTTTGTAAAAAAGTAACTTAACTCTCTATTTTTCTCAATGCAATAGTTCAAATTTATTCAAATTTAAATTTTCATTATGAAAATAACATTTTTGTATATTTAAATGAAGAAAAATATATCAAAATTACAATAAGCTTAATAGTTAAAGGGAAAAAAAACATATATCTCTAGTTGAAACTTAATAAAGATGTACCAACGGTAAACTAACGTAGAAAGCTACGCTATCCGCTGAAACCTCAATGGACAGTTAAACAATTTGTTATTAAAAAATTATGTCATATTTAATTATAGAAATTAATTTTTAAATGTTACCAATCTGTGTAACTGTGTCATAAAGACGTTATCTCTAGCGCGTTGGTGGTCCAAGTTGGAGACATCAAGAATCTCATTAATGCTTATCGGAGCTCTTATCAGTGCGCTCCTTGTCAATAAAATTCAAATAAATCTAATATTTTTTGGGAATTTTTAGGTTTTGTGACGTATTAGTCGATTTTGTTTAGTTTATTTTAATAATAATAATAATAATAAAAATCAGCTTCACGCTATATCAAGCACACAGCAGGGTAGGCAGAAGAAACCTAGTGTTAAGACACTCCATTGCCCACTTTCTGCCGAATTCTGGAGGCATTAGTGTTGAGTGGCAGAACTCTAGAGCGAAGAAATGTAAATTTAAGTAAATATTTCATCTCCTCGAATGGGATCGAACCCACAATCAGTCGGTTTTACAGTCACACTTCGTGCCGCTGCGCCAAGACTGGCCTCAAATAATAATAGTTTATTGTAATAATGTTAGCCTTGTCCAGTATACTAAGATATAAGGATTATACGCTTATAAAACAAGACAATATGTTATTTACTTATACCTGTGGCTAGTTTCGTTTAAGATATGAAATTGGTAAAAATGCATTGTTCTGTTCTCTTATAATTTTATAAACTGGTTAAAAATAATGCTAATATTAATAGAATAACAGGAACTAAACTATTAATAATAATAATAATAAAAGAACCAGCTCAAAAATATGTATTTATATAAACATTATATGCATCTAATGCTAAATAACTTACCACATAAAACTCGCCTTTTAACGTCCCATAAATTCTAGTCCCAATACCATATTTTGAAATATAAATTAAAAAAAAACAATAAGAAATATAGATACAAAAAAAGCAACACACCTATTAATAATAACCTAAGATCGCTGAAATATATTCTCTAGATAATTGAAACGTCCTTTCTAAATACCATTTAGTAATTAAAGTATGTAAATTGCAGAAGTATCTATGAATTTTTAGCATAGAATACAATTACTATAAACGGTCGTAATAACTGTTTTATTGGAAAATATGTCAGGCTACTATTATTTATTAAGAAATACTTTAAAAAAAATTAAATTAAATTAGCTTCACGCTGTATCCCGCACACAGCAGGGTAGGCAGAGGGAACCTAGTGTTAAGACACTCCGTTCCCCACTTTCTGCCGAATTCTGGAGGCATTGCGTGTTGA
>DWQW01008720.1:0-13646 GCA_018249695.1 Heliconius erato demophoon
CTTAATCTCGACACCAGAGCGAAGAAATGGAAATATAAATTTAAGTAAATATTTCATCTCCTCGAGTGGGGATCGAACCCACAACCAGTCGGTTTTACAGTCACATCTCGTGCCGCTGCGCCACGACCGGCCTTTTTTTTCATGTTTTTTTTTATATTAATGGAAATATATTTAACACTCGGAACTTGAACACGCTTCGAAACCTGCTCACGAGAATTTAATATTTTAATTCCTTTGCCTTGGTAAAGAGGCAAAGCGCGGAGTTGAGGTTCTTCATGCAGCTCGCAATGTCTGTAGAATTCGGCGGAAGGTAAGGAACAGAGTAAATCGGTGGGTAACGGAGAGTCTGTTAAAATTGATAGTAATAATTGGGTCTAATTTTTTACCCAACCCTACGCCTTACATAAATTTTACGCCAAACGAAATTGATACTGTTCGATAAAACGCTTTTAACAGTAACTCAAGATTTATTACTTGTTGTTATCACGACAATATTTTGTGTAACAAATAAATTTATAATTTGATAGGAAAATTTGTGATACTTTGATTGCTTGTTGCGGCCTACGCTGGTAATATAAGAGGGCATCGTGATATGGTTATTATGCTGCCAGTGTACACGCGATAGTGGTTGGTTCGATCCTTAATTAGGGGTATATATGTCGTTAATTTTTTTTTCCGGTTTGGCATAACAAAGCGTAGCGTGTGGGGCCTAATATACATTTTTGACTTTGATTTAATTGTATGTGACTAAATAGCTAGTTAAGAAGAATCTGTTTGAACAGTATGTTTTGATTGCTATTTTTGATAATAGTACGTAAATCTACATGCATTTATGGATATAAATATTATAAAGCTGAAGAGTTTGTTTGTCTGAAAGCACCAATCTTAAGAACTGCTTGGAGTTGAAAAATTAATTTTGTGTCCGACAGTCCATTTGCCGCGGAAAGCTACAAGGCTACATTTTATCATGTGAATCGTTTCGATGTAACTCACTGTACCTGAAGTCAGAGTTACCTCCCGCATTCAGGTTTTATCATATATCATACACAGCTTTTACTTAGTCCATTTGGTCACACCATTTCTCAAAGCAACTTTGCAAAATCACAAGTAAAAAAAGCTAGTATAAGATAAAAAATAATACTACTTTTTTTAGATTAACGGTGTGTTCTGTACGTAGCAGCTTAGGCAGAAGAAATCTGGGAACCTAATATTAAGACACTCCGTACCCATTAAAACACTTCCGTTCATCAAACCTATAAATAGATAAATACATAATTATTACGAAAATATGAAGCATATCTTTGTCCTGCATTCTCTATGATTTTCTTCAAAAGAAGCGCCGCGGGCTCATGTCGAAGAAACTTTAAATTATAATGTACCGTACAATTAATTATACCGTAACAACGGCTAAGTTTATGAATTACAGAGTTTATGAATTACTGCGCCTTGAGGCGGTCGAGTTACATTGTATGGAGAAAAAATATAGGCTTATTATTATAAAATGGGTATAATAATAAGCCCTAGAATAGATATTTTGTTTTTTTTTTAGCTTTACGCTGTATCCCGTACGTAGCAGAGTAACCAGTGGGAACATAGTCATTACGTGCGTGCGTCATTGCGTGTTGAGTGGCGAAACTCAACGCTACTTTCCCTTGTAACTATTACTCCAAGCTTGAATCGAACTCTCAACAATCGTGGCTACAGTGACACTCTTGTGAAACTGGGCCAAGATGGCCTCAATGTTTTAAAAGTTGTCATTTATCAAAAAAAAATTAAAAGTTTGCAACCTGTTCAAAAAATTTATTCATTTTTAACTTTTTTTAGACATTAAGTAGAGTAGGCAGAACCTAGAGTCCTATCACTCCGTTTCCCATTTGAAGAATTTAAAACATTGTATTTCAATAAAAATAACTACAATATCACTTACCCGAGTGAATATCGAACCCACAAGCATCATACATCACATTTATAGTCAAAACGAATAAATAAAATATAATATTACAAAATCATATGCAGTGTACTATAGAGAATTCTAATTCTTCAAATTTAACTTCTATATATGCTATTTAAGGCAGCGAAAAGGTCACGACAGACCCACAATAGCTGGTATTTAAATAAAAGTCTTCTTAAATATCTGAGACCACTCGAAATTTTTCAATGATAATTAGACGAATTGAGTCTAGAATATATTATTTTATTTTCTTAACCAATAAATGTACTATATTATGTTTATAGGCCTCATACATCATTAATAAAATATATGTCCTAATTTAGTACTGAAGAAGAAAAAGCGCGGCACCTTCCGCCACTCAATACGCAACGTCTTAAAAATTGGGCGGTGCGTGGGGAACGGAAGGACTTAACACTAGGTTCCCTCTGCCTACCCTACTTTATACGGATGACACTATGAAGCTATTATATTACAGTTTTTGCAAATATATGTATGTGTATTTATATGTTGAAATATTTATATAGTAAAAATATATTTATGAATTACATGGTAGGTACATTATATATCGATATTCATATTTACGTATACATAAGACTTATTAATATATTGTAAATATCAAGTATGATATAATAATAATTTAATTATACTGTAATTGAATAATAGCAGAGTTTTTTATGAATTTCGCAGTGGCACAACTTCTAAATGTATGGGCATAGAAGGGCGAAATAATTATATATATAAAGCTCAGTGTTTATTTCTCAAAACTGCTTTTTTACAGAATTTTGTAACGTCAATCATTTAAGATAAAACAAACGAAACGTTATAAATACACGCAATCCTCATACGTTCAGTTCTCGTTTATTCTTCTTATATCGATTCAGACATTCAATAACATTCACAACTTATCTATGTATGTGCCAAATAAAAATAGTTATTGGTTTATGTAATCTAAAACTCAAGTCAGATGTAGGTGCCATATGGCGTTATAGCCACGCACGAGAGTTTAGTTTTAATTAAACGCGATGATTCTAAAAATCTAAAAATAATAGAGCATACAAAGGATAAATACAAATGTTATATTTCCTCTCATGTGAGTGAAAGACAAATCATCCGTAATTAGCTATAATTTGTGGGCTCGTTTCAAACAAAACTTCATTGAAGATAAATATTAAACTTTCACTTAAAAAGACTAGAGTTGAGGTCGTGGCGCAGGGGCACAAAGTGTGACTGTAAATCCGACTGGTTGTGGGTTCGATCCCCACTCGAGGAGATGAAATATTTACTTAAATTTATATTTCCATTTCTTCGCTCTGGTATCGAGGCAAGTTGCGGAGTTGAGTTCTGCCACTCAACACTCTGTCTCTCTGTCTACCCTCCTGTGTATGGGATAGAGCGTGTAGCTGATTAATTAAAGAGACAAAAAAATCTAGGATAATTTATTTAACCATAAGTTTTCCAAATCAAAGTTATCGTTATCCAATAATGATAATCGACAATCACACACATTTTTTGTGGATAAAGCACTCAATACGCAATGTTCACTATGATATAAATTCAGAAAGTGGAGAATGTAGTATCTCTTACTCTGTTATGTTTAAGAAAAATGTAAAAACAAAAAATTAAAAAATAATTTTATCACTTTTTTTATTATTTATTTATTTTCTCAAAATAACAAATATAAAAAACTTACATCTACTCCGCCAAACCATTTAAATGGGTTACCGACGGACAAAGCTCTCAAATTCACATTTAGAACTTACACATTTTGAAGCTGAGGTAACGATTTCTATTCAAGAGTTCAATTAAAAAAAATAGTATACGCTATATCTCGCGTATAGTAGAATAAGCTAAAATAATATAGTGCTGGGAGACTCTGTAACCGTTTACGTTTAATTTTCGAGACATAGCGTGTTGAGTGGCAGAGCTCGACGCCGCGTTTATGTTTGTAAATAAACCAGATGAAATATAAATAATTAATTCCTCCTATTGTTAAAATTTAATATATGTGCATATACTCGTATGTACAGCTGAAATGTGTGTTAAACCGCAGGACGTATGTCACAGACAAGGCAAGTTAAGCTTTGTTTTCATTTCGAATTTCGAAAAATTGTACAATTTATGAAGACGTCAATTTACAATTTTTTCATAATAACATAAATTAAATATTTGTATATAGATACGTATATTCAATAGAGAAATTTTGCCTCGACACCAGAGCGAAGAAATTGAACATATTAAATATTTCAGTTCCTCGAGTGGGAATCGAACCCACACACTGTTTATAGTCACACCATTGAGCAACTGCGCCACAGCCGGCGAGATAATCTGTCTGTGCCTCCAATTTCTTACTAATATGTTTAGTTTTTACGTATGATTAAGCAAAAAACATACAAACTTTTACAACATTAACCTTTATTTTGCAGAAATATATTGAAAACATGATAAAGTTACTCCATCTAATATAATAATGTATTATACCAGCGTAAAACTGTGGTACAACTAAATCACCAACTTTTAAGAACTTCTCAAACTAAGGATTTGTGAGTAATCTTAATATTAATATGAAAGGCTTAGGGAGATTTGTGTTTACGATATGTTTGTATGAAGAGTGTTGGGGTCGTCGTGTCTCAGTGGTAGTTTCTGATTGTAAACGTGACAGTTGTCGATTCCCGGGAAGTGAATTATTTTCATTTTATTGCTCTGGTAACAAGATAAAGAGCGACGTTGAGTTTTAATGGGTGGGAATTGGGAAACTTTGTTAACATAACACTAGGTTCCTTTGCCTGTCGTGCGATGTAGGAAAGCAGTTTTTTATTGTATAACAATTGCTTAACTACGTACTCGTACTCTCTCCTCTGCTCTTTTCTATTTTTATAAATGAAATTACCAAAATCCTATCTTGTCAATACCATCTTTACGCTGACGATTTGCAGCTATATAGACACGCCACTCTTGAAGACCTGAATACTGCAATTCTGAACATAAACTCTGATCTCGCGCATATCAGTGAATGGGCGACTTTGCTTGGCCTTCTGATTAACCCCTCCAAATCTCAAGCTCTATTAATTGCAAGTAGACAATTACGTCCTAGAGTAGATTTTAATACTCTGCCTTGCATAAAACTAAACGAGACATTAATACCGTTATCCGATACAGCGATAAATTTGGGTCTTATGATTGATAACCATTTATCGTGGTCTGCGAATATTAACATAATCAGTAAACGCACACATTATTATCTGCACTCTCTTAAACGCCTTCAAGCACTAAAATCACTCTTGCTCAAACTCTACTTCTGCCACTGTTAGATTACGCTGATGTTTGTTATCCGGATGCTAATGAGGAGATTCTCGACAAACTTGACCGACTTCAAAATATGTGTACTCGTTTTATCTTCGGCTTACACAAATTTGACCACGTGTCTGATTTTCAACGGCAAGTGAATTGGCTTCTTGTGCGTTTACGCCGTAACTTGCACATTCTCACTCTTCTTTTTAACATTTTAAAGCTATCTTCTCCTTCTACATGAGGGAGCGTTTTCAGTTGGCAATTCCAAGTGAAAGACCTGTACGCTCCTGTGTCACCCTAAGAAAACTTGAGTTCCCGATATTTAATACCTCTTTCTATGAAAAATCTTTCACAGTTCAGGCGGCGCGCTTATGGAACTCGCTTCCTAACTCTATAATGGCTGGCAATCCGTCTCTTAATACTTTTAAAAGCAGATTAAAGCAACATTTTCTTAACCTCGATTAGAATTTTTATATTTCGTCCATTTCTTTATTATTTTAATTTTTCTTTTTCAATGTATTTATGTTATTGTATGTTGATATAGTGTTTATATATTTATGTAAGTATAGTTATATTGACTAATATTAAGTATATTTGTATGTAGGTTTATTATTATTACCGTAATATCTAAATACCGCACCCGAATCATTTCTTTTAATATCTCCTACATTCAAGGGTTTCTGGTAGAGATCTCTAATAGAAATAAGTTATCCTTTGTACACATTTTTTCTGTTGTTATATGATTTCTGCACTTTCTTTCTTATGTGGTACATAAAAATAAATAAATAAATATTATATTAATGAAGATAACAAATATATATTTTTAATGCTGTCACATTCACAACCAAAAACATTTAACGCAGTGATAGAAAACATTTATTTGTTTCACTATGTGTTCCACATGTAGCCCAACTAATTGCCTAATTAGGCAGAGGAATATTAAGATACTCCGTTTCGTATCCCCGCTCAGTTACATTTGAGACGTTGAGTGTGCAGTGGTGGTTTGTGGCCAGCATTGGAGCAGGAGCACTAACGTGGTTATAGGTTCTCAGCCTCCTTCTCTCCTCGTCATTCTTCCCTTTGCTTATCCGGATATGTGCATACAACGTGATATGTATGTGGGATACAACGTGAAGCTAAAAAAAGTACAAAATCGAGGAAATGATAATAATTAACTCGTCCGATTAAAAATTTCATCCACGACCGTCAAGTTATTATTATATTATTTAATTAATTTTAGTGTTTAAGAATATTTTTACGCTTCGAATATTTTATCAATAAAGTCTTTTCCTTTATTTTTATTCAATAGTCAAGAAATATTCAAATATTTTAACATCTGTAACTTAAGAAACCATTGCCTCATGATGCCCGTACATGCCTTACTTAACCCTTTTACGCTTGATTTGTTAGAATCTTTTATCTTATACATAATTATATATATATCTTCGCTTCTTAATAAAAACATCGGTATTTTTGTATGTATGTTATAGAAAGTATGTCTCCGTTCTCCACTTTTCGTTTATAAAACCCAAATAAAAAAAAACATTACGTGGATATACACAATGCAATGCAATACAATAAGCAATTTATTTTTATTAAAAAGAAATCAAATTATTATATTTTATTTTTAGGCTTTCTAATTACTCAGAATTTGTTGAGATTCAATTAGTCTATGATAAACTTGAAAGTCATGGCCAATTACGTAATACGGTGTTTATTTTAAGCTTATATGAAAAATATAGCTTCTTATTTTTATTTGTTCTTCCTATCTTATTTAATTTTAGGCCGTTTTAGTCGTGGCGCAGAGGCACAAGCGTGTGACTGTAAATGTGATAGGTTGTGGGTTGGATTTCAATTCGAGGAAATAAATTATATATAATTTTTTCATGGGCAACGAAAATGTCTTAACTCTTAACACTACGTTCGCGGATTGTCTCTGCCAACCATGTGAATCCTAACGTGTGGGATACAACGTGGAGCTAACAAAAATACATCTTAAAGACATACCTTCTTAAGATATACTTATTTTCTTAATAACTTGATTTATTTTCCCCGAGTTCAGGTGGAAAGCTCGTGTACTATTGCCACGG
Source organism: Heliconius erato demophoon (assembly GCA_018249695.1). Taxonomy (NCBI): domain Eukaryota; kingdom Metazoa; phylum Arthropoda; class Insecta; order Lepidoptera; family Nymphalidae; genus Heliconius; species Heliconius erato. The sequence goes on from DWQW01008720.1 coordinate 7,330, forward strand.
AATTATCTCTTGCTACCATGCTAAGTAAATAAAAAACATTTGAACAAATTATTTCAAATTTTAAACGAATTATTATAATATAAGAACAACAGAATATATATTTCATAAAATGTATTACTATTTTATTTACTTGCGTAAGCCTAAACATAAAATATTACCTTTTGGCGGCGAGGTTGAGTGCACACAAGCCACTACACTCCTAGGTTTTTATTAAATTTTATTTCATTTCTAGAGTAAAACATGATACACGGACTAAAATAAGACGGGTGTCTTATTTAAGTCCGTGTATCATATTTTTTTAACGATAAATATTTGAATTCTGATAAACTGAACAATAATTGTGTCTTTAAAATTATCCTCTCGCTGTATCCCGCCTACAGCATCCTGCTGCGTGTGGGATACAGAGGAAACTTAGTGTTAAGATACTGTGTTTCGCTTTTCTGCCAGATTCTGGAGTCATTGCTTGTTCTTGTTCTACTTCCTGGTATTAATCCCGGAATATGTCGCTAGGGCCTGCCTTCCTGCTTTACCGAATCCACTTTGCACGGTCTGTAACGTCCTCGGTAGTTAGACCATAGGCTCACATGTACTACATCACGATATCCAATCAGTGCTTTCTTGGGAGTGCTTTCTTATGTGGTTAGACCGAGTTGCGCCGCACATCTACCTCAGCATCGTCATTTCCGTGACGTGAAGCTCCTAGGTATTCCGAAATAGTGCTGGCCGACATTCGCTGGCGTATAAGAAAACCGGTCGGATGATGCTCTTGTATATCAGTCCCTGGAGCTTGGGTGGTATTCTTCGATCACAGACCATACTAGTGACCTTCCGTCTTTTGGCCCAGGCAGCGCTTATACACGTACTAAAATAAACAGTGGCGGCTCGAATATCCGGAGTAGCGTATTCGTATGCTCACAAACAAATATCGGACAGATATTTGTCAGGACACCCTCTGAATAACAAGTCATTGCTAGTTAAATGGTGGAAGTCAACTCGAAAAGCGAAGAAGTGAAAATATAAATTTGAGTAAATATTCTTCTAGTGGGGATCGATCCCACTACCAATCACGTTTACAGTCATACTTGTGCCATATTTGTGCCCCCTTAAGTTACGTCATACGTTGGTATTTACGTAAACCACGTTTTCTATGGGTTAAGGTTTTAATGTATAATATAAATGAAGATGGCATCTCAAGATTAATACAGATTTGAGAGCGATACAAAACACGGGCCTTAGTAACTCGAGATAAATATACTCTGCAGCCAATTTACAGTAAATATACCTTTTTTTTATGGAAAAAGACAAGACAAACGAGCATTCGGGTCACCTGATGGTAAGTGATTACCGCCGCCCATCACCCCGTGCAACACCAGAGAGGTGCGTTGCCGGCCTTTACGATGGTGGTGGTGGTCGAGTCTGCCCATGCGTGTTGCCATTGCTGGCGACGTGACCCTACCACACGTACTATAGTCGCTTCTTACGACAGCACCAGTACCAGGATTCTATTCTAGGCCGGGATCACACGGCACAAAATTTATTTATACACAAATCTTATTTTTTTAAAAACTTTATTTAAGAAGAGAAAATCCATTTCATCATTAAAAATATATGAACATGAAAGTTTATAAAAAAAACATACCATAACACAAGAAATACTCCAACTGAGCTCGAAATACATTCAACAAGATACGCAAAGCTTTTCAAAGCTCACTGAAATTTTAATTTATAATACGCTACCGGATACGAACATCGCTATTCATTTTAATATCATTTTATATGAACATCACCATTATTATATTTTGAAATAGAGAATATATAATATTAATGTATGTGCAACAGTAAATGCGACGGTCGTGGGTTCGATTTCCACTCAATAAAATGTAACGTAAAAAATTTGGGAACTTCGCGCTCTATACGATAGTACTTTCTCAATCTTTATATACCTAATACCTATCTTATTTCATACTATTTCTTTTTAATTAAATAGCACTTCGGTGTAATTAGGGAAAATTGGTTATTTTAGTATCGTTTTCTAATAACAGTATTAGATAGCGATACTAAAATATCCAATTACACTTAATAAATGGTAATTTAAATCTTTTTGGATTTTGTTTCCGTTTGCTCGCAAATGTTGTCGTATTTTCTTAGGAAAATGTTTATTTGTTTCATATCTATCTAGGTACACCTGTAATAAAAAATATTTTAAAAATAATTTAAAGGTTTATGAAGCCGTCATGGTGCTGTTGCGCAGTTTTTCTAACAGACTGACTATAAAAGCGACGGCTGTTTGTTCGATATTGGGGAGAAAATTTGAGTGTCATAATAAATACAGCGTCAAGTAAAAAAAAATCTACTAAGAAATACACATACTATTATGTGTATAAATATAAAAAATGTAATAATAAATGTAGCTAGATTCTTTCTCATTAGAAAATTGCTATAGCGTTTGTTCTCTTTAGATTATTTTTTATTAAACCTTTTCATTCTTTATAAGTACTGTAGCGTTTTATAATTTCGTTTAAAAAATTAAACAAGTTGGATTAATAAGTTTTTAATATAAGAAAAAATATAAAAAATGTTCTTTTATATTTTAAGTACTTATTCCTTTGGCGTATAGCTTATTCTCTTTTTACTAATAAAAAATATTTTATGTCTCTTATTATATTTGTAAATAAACGATCTTCGAAATAAGGTTCAATTTTTAAAACAATATACTAAAGCTACACATATATATATGTTTTAGAGTTGACGTTAAAACAAGATTTAATCGTTTTTTAAGCTTCTGTAATTAAAAAGAAGAAAAAAAACAGAATTCTATAATTACTTTGTTGTCCATCTGTCTGTACATCTCTGTCCGTCCGTCTCCATTAGCCGGGATTTTTAAATTTGAAAAAACGCAGTTGAATATGTCAAATAAATTAAATTTAAATATTTAATAATGAAAAATGTACAATACAGTTATAAGAGTAGAGTTAGGAAAAGCGCAGAGCTCTTGCTCAACTCTCCAAGATGTTACCCAAGAAGGAAAGGTTGAGGTACAGATCTTAAAAGAAAAAAATAAATAAAGGAAGAAAAAACCGTTTATTTTGTGTGTAAACGCGAAGGTCGTGGGTTGGATTCCCACTCGGGGTAACGAAATATTTAATATTTAAATTTCCTCGCTCTGCTAACGAGGCAAAACGCAGCGTTGTGTTTCGCTGCTCAACACGCAATGCCTCTAAAATTCCGCAGAAAGTGAAGAAGGGAGTGCCTTAATAAGCAACGGAGTGTTTTAGTACTAGGTTCCCAAGTTTTCTCTATATATCTGATACAGCATGTACATACAAAAAGAAATAAAAATTCTAAATAAAGCTACCTTAACAATTTTCCGCTAGTAATTAATCTACAATATAATACGAAAAACACATAAATAAGAGTCTTTCTTTATCCATAGCAATTCCGCAAACTGCTGACATTACTCCCCCGAGTTATGGTGTCTCCGCCCTAACCTTTGTGTCACAAATGATTAGATCTGTTCTACTTATTACATGCTGTGGTGATTACGTGGAGTGTTCTGGATGTAGTACTTCTTTTATATTACACTATGACTCATTACTCTTATAATATTCAACATTTTAGTGGATATAATTATTGTTAAGCAGGAATTTCATATGTTTATACGATATTAATATTTTTTTAGCTTAGTGCTGTATCCCGCACATAGCAGCATAGGCGGAAACAATCTGGGAACCTAAATCTTCTGTTGCCCACTTTGCTACGAATTGTGATAAGAGCGAGGAAGTTGTAAAATTAAATATTTCTTGTAGCTCTTGAGAACTTTGTACATTATTAACTAAGTTTTAAGCTCTCTATTAATACTTTGAAAAAAATCTAATATTTAAGTTACGACTTAGCTAAGGACCATAACTACTTGAAGCTAAAGTGTATAACTTTCGCATAAGAAACTCTTCATTTTTAAATATATTTTATTTTGCATGCAATATCTTTAAAAGGTAGGAAACTCAATCTTTTGCCTAAAATAATTCATACACTATTTATATTAGAAAAATGTGTAGAATGCAAAGTTTCACTTCGTCCTGTATACAAAATAATAAAAGGATAAGCAGAGGGAACCTATTATTAAGACGCTCTGCTCCCCATTGACTGCCTATTTTTGAAACATTTTGTGCTAACGAGCGAAACTCAAAACTGCTTTTTATCGTGCTAGCAGAGCAAGGAAAAGAAAATATTACATTCTCCAGAGTAGGAATCGAACCCGGGATTAAATCACAATTATAGTCAGACGCTTTTTGTATTCTTACACTAACACCCTGTTTATAATCTTCTCTTTATTAACTTCATATTTTGTAATGCTATCTAAAAGTAAAGGTGCAGCAATCGATACTTGCTTTATGATCTTAATTAAATTCACAAATTCTGATTCCAAACTTCCAAACATTCAATAGCAGAAGATTGATTATGAATCAGTCTCTGTATAATATTGTTCTATACTAAACTTCAATCATTAATAAGTGATTAATTATTGACTTATTACGTTATTGACTTTGATAGTTTTATTAGTTTTCTCGTATATCATCAACTGTATTAAAAAAAAATGGAAAAAATATAAAAACAAACATTGGATAGACCAATTTTTTTTTAATTGAAGTTTGGACCCATTTAAAAGTGAGTTGAGATTAGATATTTTATTTTTAGCATCACGTTGTATCCCGCATATAGCAATGTAGACAGGGGGAACTTAGTTTACTCACTTTACGCCGAATTCGGTAGGTTTTGTTGAGAGGCGGAATTCAACGCCACGCTTTTTTTCGACTCCATAGCGAAGAAATGAAATGAAAATATAAATTAAAATAATAATTTAATTTTCTCGAGTGGGGATAGAACCCGCGACTGGTCGCGTTTACAGTCATACTTTGTGCCCCTGCGCCACGACTGGCCTCTATGTCTCAGTTTCTTTAAAATCACAAAAAAGCATGAAAATGGGGGAAACGGATATCGTCGTGATGTATTATCATGATTTTGTTTGTTTATAAATTCTGTAAAGAGCTCTCTCTCTAAGTGGCAAAGCGTTATAATGATTGAAAATCATCTTTTAAAACACAATAACAAAGACAAAGGCCAGGCGTAGCGCAGAGACATAAAGTGTGTCTGTAAACGCCGCTGGCTGTGGGTTCGATCCCCACTCGAGGAAATGAAATATTTATTCTAATTTAAATTTTCATTTCTTCGCTCTGGTGTCGAAAAAAAGCGCGGCGTTGAATTCCGCCTCTTTTTCATATACCTATACATACATCCTTCTTAAAATTTTCAAAGTCCTGTCAATGTTCGCAAGTCGCTTTCAGGATTAGCTGGGGCGACCAGATTAAAATTTAAACGAAAACTTTGCGGGTGTCGTCAAAAGATGAAACTTTTTATGTTATATTTTGGAAATTAAAAATTGTATTATATCTGATGAGAAATTTGACGTACGTTATGTATGAGTGAAAATATTGTTAAATTTTGGCAAGAATTTTGTTTAGTTTTTGTCCAAAAGCTAAATTTAATTGCGGAACTTGATGATTAGAGAATGCTTTTAGTATTAAGGTCGACCTATATGCCTGTATGTTTTTATTTTCATTGATCAGGATAGGCAGAGGGAACCTGGGAAACTGTTGTTAATTAAGACACTTCCAAGCATGACGGCCCTCCAGTTCCCAATTTTCCACCGGTTTCCCGAAGCACTGCGTGTTGAGTGGCAGAACTCAATGTCCACCGTGAACTAAATACCGCTGTGTTCAACTTTTTATTCGTTTTTTAAAAAAGACAGTATATTTCACGCTATTAGGCAGAAAATAAAATATTCATATTTATTTTAAAAATCTTTCTTAATTTTATATTTTCTTCATTTTATGTAGATTGTGGACCGTAACCGTCGAGCACATAAAGGCACGCCTCAATGAGTCACGAAGACGTCTAAAATATATTCTATTTGTCAACCTTTTAGAATGGAGGTATCAATTAGCTAATTATATACAATAAATACTGATCACTGCGTGTGATAGAGGTGTTATGTAGTATGTTTCTCTAAAAAAATTCAAACTTTGTTTTTATGATTGAGTCATTAGAAAAATATTTAACTATTTTAAAGTTTTACTCCACAGTTAGGAAAATTTTAAAGAATTTAATTTTTACGTAGCGGGTAAAAATCTCGTCCAACGTATGAATAATATTTTTATACGTTTTTTAAGCAAGTGTTTAACATTTAACTACTCGGAGGACGGCCATGGTGTTCAGCGGCTGATTGTAAATTCGACAAAGTTAAAGTCAAATAAATTTAT
>DWQW01008721.1:0-13646 GCA_018249695.1 Heliconius erato demophoon
CAATTACCATCTGTGTTGCTATAAATATGCTTTTTAAAATACCTACATTAGTCTAAAACTACTGTACTGATATACTCTAAATTAAACTTGTGGTGTATTTGGAAGTTTGACTGACTCTGGAGTCTCTGTAAAATTTTAGCATATGAATAATTTGTAAATTTGTTATTGTCATATTAGGATAATTCTTATTTAGAACTGGAAGAGTACCTTGCGACACACCTCAAAAGATCTCAAATGTTCTCCCATCTTTCATTTCTACCTTGTAATATTTTGAAAGAAATGTACTATTTTATTACAATTTTAAATGAATTGTATTCCATATTCTAGGTGCTAGATGCGCCAGAGCTACAAGACGACTTCTATTTGAACCTTGTGGACTGGTCCGCCCAGAACGTCCTCAGCGTCGGTCTTGGGAGTTGCGTATACTTATGGAGTGCTTGCACCAGTCAGGTGAGATACGAATGAGGCCTTGGCTTGGCTTTCTGTCACTTTTACTTACTGTTATATACTGTATTGCGTATTTTGAAGCTAAAAATTATTCTATATTATTCAACAAAATTAATGGAAGCTGGAGGTGGGTCAAATTTCCTAAGTGTTATAGATACTAAAGTCTAAGTTAAACTCCTAAGTCCTAAAGTTAGAGGCCAGTAGTGGCGCGGAGGCACGAGGTGGGACTGTAAAATCGACTTGTTGTGGCTTCGATCCCCACTCGAGGAAATGAAATATTTGTTTACATTTATATTTTCATTTCTTCGCTCTGTCGTCGCGTCGTTGAGTTCCGCCACCCAACACGCAATGGCTCCTAAACTCGGCGGAAAGTGGGGAACGGAGAGTCTTTACACTAGGTTCCCTCTGTCTACCCTGCTGTGTGCGGGATACGGCGTGAAGCTGATTTAACTCGATTTAATTTTTAATTTTTATTCCAGAAACCAATAGTGTTCAGGTACACACTTAAATATTTTATTATTCTGTAATTCTGGGAATGGACCAAGTTACAGCTTCTAGTATTACTATTACGACTTGACTTGTTACATTTTGCATATAGAACAGGTTAAATTATTCTTGAAGGTCCAAGAATTGTCACTATTGCATTTTATTTAAATAAGCAAGTTCCACCAAATGTGACTAACTGGTATTAAAAATCAGCAATTTTTTATACAAATTTCTAATTCCTAAGCAAGTTTTTTTGGCCTATTTATATTTGAGCATTAACACTATAGCCAAAAACACCTCGCGTCATAAAATATATTAAAACGACTATTTATCGGTTGTGATATCTGTTAAATATCCTCCTTATAATACGATTCGAAAAAGAACGGAAATCACACAAAAAAATACAACTCCATATTTATTATTTTTCGTGTTTTTAGGGTTCCGCACCTCGAAAGAAAAAGGCAGTATATTTATAAACTAGTTTTATTGTTTGTCTATCTGTATGACTGTCTGTCCGTCTGTCAAAAACATTTATTCAAAGATCGCGTTCAGGTATATCAAGCTAAAATTAATATCAAATATCCATGTCTTCAGTTCACTGGAGCTAAAAGACGCTTTTAATTTAACGCAATCAAAATATAAGAGTTGTGAAATTTGGCAAGAACTGAAAACTTACAATACCAATAAAGGAAAATTCTAAAAATGTAAATTTACATTTACATATTATATAAAAAAAAACCATTACAAACTTATATTTGTAGTTCATTTCATACGAAATGAGTGCACACGTGCGCAATCTTAGTTTTGTACTTCCGTATGATCTACAATCTTAAAATTGTTACGAAACCCTATATATAGGCGAGTCCGACTCACACTTGTCCGGTTTTTATGCAAAATAACAGACCTAATGCAAATAAATGTTGTACCTAAATAATAATGTGCAATCTAAAATGTCATTGGCCCACGAGGGGATCGAACCCGCGACCTTCGCGTTCTTAGCGCGACATAAAAAACTGAACTAAGTTGATGGGTCGTTGTCATTGTTGTCGGAAACTTCGTGTTATTATCTATATCTATAAACTCTGTAGATTTATTATGAAATAAAGTTATGCAATCTTTTTGTTTATTTTTTTTCTTACAAGTGGACATTACAAAAGTAAACCAAGAATACGTTTAACTACTAAAGATATAGTTTTCTTCAAAGATAAATATACTTTTCTTTTATTTATTTTTTCTCATGCGGATTACTACTTGAAGACACAGAATTTAGTGACGCATTTCTCCGTTCCCCACTGTATAGAAAGCTAGATGCTCAACTTTTCATTCGAATTAAGTTGTCAGGTCGATAGTCTTTAAAAAAAATAAAAATAAACGTTGTTTTCTGATGGATAAACATAAAATATAGCAGTATCTTTTTTATTTTTATAACATTATATTCAAGCTTTCCGATCGATGAACATAAAATATTTAATATTAAACATTATTTATAAACGACACATAACGTGAAACATTACTGTCACAAAAATGACGTGAAATTATACAAAAATTGATAAAACCTGTTTCTGCACACGTTATAAAATTCGTCTAGTGCTAGTTAGTCCATTGCATCTGATTTAGATGGATTACGTGAAGCGAACTAGAAACGTGATAAAAATAAACACGCGGTTCGCGGGTTGCGCCGCGTGTTTCGTATTTATAGTTATTTCTTATATATGTATGGCAGAATAAGATCACTGTATTACATACACTGTATAATATGTAGTGGTGGTGTTCTTTTTTTTTTCAACAATTTTATATATTTTTAGAGATATGTCGATAATACTGATGTATATTGTAGAGTCGATTTTAATGTTTTAGTGGGAACCTGGGAGCCTAGTGTTAAAGCACTCTGTTTCTATTCAGACACTACGTTCTCCACTTTATGCAGAGACAGCGTATTGAGTAGCGAAACTCAACTTTATTTTTTTACCTGTTCCAAATACGGAAAATTGAAAAAAAATATTTATATCTTACGAATGTAGAGTACGGAGAAGCTTTTGTGTAGTTCGTATTTTTATTATATTTATAATCGAGAGTGTTATATGATTCCTTTTATTTTATTAAATCTCTATCAATTATGTTACATTAATAAAATTTAGTATAAAATTACCTTTATCTATATTAGCTACCGAATGTCCGAACAGCTTCCGAATATAGGTATTTATTCGATTTTTTTGGTTTAATAACAGTCGGTTATTATATTGTTTTTCATCTACTGGTACAGTAAAAACGGAAAACCGCCAGACTAAAAATAATTATATTCATCCGGTAGGCGAATTTAATGGATTCATCCATTCTTTGTATTTTATAATAAATATATATATGACTCATTGAATTTGTAACTTGACACGATTAAAATATATTTTTCTTTTACGACTGTGGTGTGTTTTTTTTTGCTTAGGTACTTGTTTAGAAAACTTTGTATATAATTTAATTTAGTTTCATAATAACATTAATATATCAAATTAAAGACGTTTATTTATGCATTTGCAAGCACTTTTGAATCGTCGAATCTAGCAATGGAATCCATAACGCGTCGCTTTTACGCTTGTGCTCCTGCACCACGACTGGCCTCAAAAATTGCCTAAAAACATCTTAAAATTATAAATTTTATTTTATTATAATCACCAAAAGGAATCTAATGCTAATTTAAAATTATAAAATCGTCATCAAAATCCATATACTTATCATCACTATTTCACTATTCGCCACAGGGAACCCAAAAAACAAGATAGATTCTGCCATTGCATTACCGGTGCAGGTTCTAGTTCAATTATGTAGACTAGAGGTGTTTTTTTTTGTCCATCATTAAACCAGTATTAGACGTTTGGTGTTGCTGTTTGAATGATAAGTTAATTTTATAATTGCAGCTCAATAAATGTCCAATTTTTGATCTTTATGTATGTTTTTGATGAATTTTTATAGTTCGTGTCCCGGTCTCGTCCCGTCCCGGATGTAAATGATGGATAGTGTAAATTGCAATCGGGTTTTTCAGTTTTAAGATATTGTATTAATAGTGTTTTTGAGCTAGTAGAAATTTGTTTTGGTTTATCAAAATGTTGTAATTTTTTTTTTATTTTTATAGTGTTGGTACGTAGTTTATATGTAACATTAAAGCACACAAAATTGGATTTCTTTCGCCTGCTACATTAGGTAGCAGTTAAAAAAATTGATGACATTTTTTTAACCTCCACGTTGTATGTTTCGCATAGCAGGGGAGGCAGAGGGAACCTGAGTACCTTCCCAATTATTTGATATTTAAAATAAAAAAAAAACTTTATTATTAGTAAAAAATCTAAATCTATATGATAAAATAACCATTGCACAATAACAATACTATTTGAATTGACATATTATTCACGTTTCCGGATTCCCTCGACATTATTCAAACGCATTGCAAATTGTTTTTTTTAAAAGCCAAAGGTCTACGTCCCCTTGAAAGGTTGGACTTGTAACTAAATATTTATCTAAGTATAGACGAGTTAGGTACATTTAGATTTTAATATTGTTTTATTAACTGTGTAAATAAAATCAAATCAGCTTCACGCTATATCCCGCACACAGCAGGGTAGGCAGAGGGAACCTAGTGTTAAGACACTCCTTTCCCCACGGAGGCATTGCGTATTGAGTGGCAGAATTCAACGCCGCGATTAACAATGTATACATTAATTAGTAAATCCTTTCTAGCCCTTCTTTTTTCCTTTTTGAAGCCAGTGGTGGCGCAGGGGCACAGGTGAGGAAACGCGACTGGTTGTGGGTACGATCCCTACTCGAAGAAATGAAATATTTATTTGTGAATATATATTTTCATTTCATCGCTTAAGGGATGAGGCAAAGCGCGGCGTTGAGTTCCACCACTCAATGCCTTCAAAATTCGGCAATGGAGTGACTTTACTCTAGGTTCCCTCTGCCTAACCTGTCGGGTGCGGGATACAGCATGAAGCTGAAATCCTTTCTACTAATATTATAAATGCGAAACTTTTATGAGAATGGATGTTTGTTTCACTTTAACGCAAAAATTACTGAACGGATTTAGATGAAACTTTACAGTGATAGATATATAGGTTTATACAGTTTATTCTTCAGAATAACTCATAGGCTAATTTATGTAAAGATTTAATAATAAGTTTAAGCGGGCGAAACGGCGTGGGTCGCTAGTTTGAAATACATATTGAGACGTATTTGACTGAACGGCATAGGTAGTTGTCAGTTAAAGTTTTTTGTCATTTTTTATTTAGATTCATATTCACTGCAGATAGCCAACGCGTAATAAATCTGCATAAAGAGGAAAACAACGAAACAACGAATCTTGCACATAGTAGAATAGTCAGAGCGTAATGTCCATACACTCCGTTCTCCGCTTGGTACCCGAATATTGGACATTACGTATTAATTGGCAAAACTCAAGGCCACGCCTTGTTGTATCGTTACCAGAGTGAAGAAACGAAAATATTTCTTTCCCCCGCACGGGAATCGAACTCACAACTGTCACTCGTATCTACATACGCTAATATAAAATATATATAGAGCAGCGTAATTAAAAATAGTACTCCAATCCCTGCACAGTAGCCAAGTTTTGTGGGCGTGACGTGCTCGCGGGGGTAGACGGGTTCTAGATCGGCGAAGTACGCGGGACGATGACCCGCTTGTTGGGTACTAATAATACTAGCCCTGATAACGCGGCTGGCACTTGCAGTACGAATACGAAGCATTAGATTAATAATGTTAAAAAAAATAGGATTTTTTTTTTTTTTTTACTTTATCCCGCATATGGCAGGGTAAGTTGAGGGAACCTCGTCACTCCATTACCCACGCACCGCCTAATTTTCGTGACGTAGAGTGTTGTGCAGCGGAATTCGACGTCACGTTTTGTTTTGTCACCAGAGCGAGGAAAAGGAAATAATTTATTATTCCGAGTGGGATTTGAACCCACAACCGTCGTGCTAACTCACTCAGACTCTACAGAGACGGACACAAAAATAAATATTAACTATAGTGATTAGTGTTCGGGGAAAAAGATTTTATCTAATGGTTTTATCGATGAAATTTCAATTTTATAACTTGAATCAAGTATTTTACATTCGTGTTTCTAAGTGCAAAAAGTTTGAAATTATAAATACATAAAAAAAAATTAAATTATTGGCTCGCGTCGCGTCCAGTTTTTGCTAAATTGTAGAAACGTAATTTTCTTACACAAATTGTTGTAATTATTTTTAAGTTGTTAAAGTAAATATACACTTTTTTATATATACATGCTTTAATGTAAATTTATACTTTTTTTTGGGCTTTGGCCCCCCACACAGCACGGTAGCCAGGGAACCTAGTGCTAAGACACTCCTTTCCCCACTTTCCGCTGGTTTCTGGAGCGCATTGCGTGTTGAGTGGCGGAACTCAACGCCGCGCTTTGCCTCGACACCAGAGCGAAGAAATGAAATTATAAAGTTAAATATATCACAGTGTAATACCATACGTTTATTTATTTTAAATTATTCTGATTGTAACAGATATGCACTATCAAGGGTAAAGATAACAGTCGAAATGCTTAAATTGTACAGATACGCAAATTACGGGGTCAACGTTTGTCAAATGATAAAAAAAGTTATATTTTTTTTCTTTGACTTTAAATTTACTCTCAACTATTGATAAACCGGGGATTTTCTTAAAAACAAAAAGAAAAAATGTATTAAAATATGTAAATTAAGTTTTTGATTATTATTAAATTTAGTTTTCGATTTTCGGGTACTCTGGGCTGTAAACGCAACTAACTGTTGTGGGTTCTATTCTCACATTTGGGAGAATTAACTATTTTCGTTTCCTTGTTCTAGTAACAAGATATAGCGCCGCGTTAAGTTCCGCTACTTAACTTAAAACTTTACTTAAAATGTCTCGAAATTTGGGCGGAAGCAAAAAAATGTAATTGCGAAAGTCAACTACTTGTACCATCTGCAATGCTATAATAGCGTTATATCGGTATATTTAATAGTTATCTATTAATTTAAATTTCTTCGGCTGGCATCGACTTCAAATATAACGGATTTAAATTCTTTAATTTTATCTTAATTTTGATATAGTTAAAATATTCTTTTCAACTTTTTAGATTTTGTTTAAGTTTGTGTATACATGATATGTTATAGTTTAGAAGCCATTTTTTTTATTTAATTCTATATTATTATTTTTTATGTACACTCTAAGAATTGCACGATATAAAAATAGTCCATAACATGTATATATTTTGAAAAATATACATTTTGATATCTTAATTGAGGCCAGTCGTGGCGCAGTGGCACAAAGTGTGACTGTAAAACCGACTGGTTGTGGGCTCGATCCCCACTCGAGAAGATGAAATATTTACTTAAATTTATATTTCCATTTCTTCGATCTGGTGTCGAGGCAAAGCGCGGCGTTGAGTTCTGCCACTTAACACGTAATGCCTCCAGAATTCGACAGAAAGTGGGGAACGGAGTGTCTTACACTAGGTTCCCTCTGCCTACCCTGCTGTGTGCGGGATACAGCGTGAAGCTGATTTATGATTTATTTTCGTTTTATTTTCGTCTTTTATGCTAATATAATACTAATGTTAGTTTTTATTATTATTATTGAATTATTGAGATCGAAAAGTTTTTTTTACGTCTAGCTTATTTTTTTTATTTCAGGTGACACGCCTATGCGATCTATCTTCAGAAGGTAACGCAGTTACGTCGGTGGCGTGGAGCGAGAGGGGTCACTTGGTCGCCGTTGGTACACAGAAAGGTCATATCAGCGTTTGGGATGTCACTGAGAATAAAGAGGTTAGATTTGTTTTTATAGCTTTACTTTTACGCACATAGCCATTGTAGGTAGAGGGAACCTGGGAAGCTACTGTCAAAACACTCCATTTTCAGACATTTCGGTTTCCCACTTTTCTTATAACTCGATGCAACTGATTTTTTATTGTATGTTTGTATATAAAGAGATATAAGAAAAATTATGGCATATTCGGATTATAGTTTATAAAAAGTTATATAGCAATTTTTATGTTGAATTGACTACAAACTAATTAGCAAGCATAGCCGTTTTTTTATAATATTTATTTTTTTGTTTGATTTCATTTAATTTTTTGAGTTTTTTATTAAATTTAAGATATATTTTAATTTTAAGTTTTTTAAAAACTATATTACAAGTATTAGATTGAATTATATTAAAGATTTGGACATAGATAAGTAAATTGTAACATTTATAAATTATTAAAAAAAATATAATTTAATACATTTTATAGTATTATTTATTTATTTATAATCACAGGTTACAAAATTACAAGGGCATATAGCTCGCGTGGGCGCCCTAGCGTGGAATGGCGACATACTAAGCTCAGGATCTAGAGATCGACATATTAGACAAAGAGATACTAGGACACCACGTAAGTAAATTTTTATTTATCTTTGAAAGGCAGAAACAATAAAATGATAAGATGCTTCTTTCTTCTCTCACAGTCCGAATATCTTCAGTTGCATCGCGGAACTCAACGCTGCGCTTTGTCTACCAGAGCGGGGAAACGAAAATAATTTGCCAATGACAGCCGTGACGGCTCCAATGCAGAATTCATCTTTTTAGTATTAAACCAATTTGACTTGTGATCAAATGTTTGTTTAATATAAGTAAAAAAAATGTAGTAGTTCAGATTAGGTAAAAATCTAATAAGAAATTGCGTTAGACATTTTGTATACATTTTCAGAGTCTACTCTACTCTAATAAACCCACTATTTTATATTATAAATAGCTTAGCCTTCTTTGATAAATAAACTATCCAATAAAAAAAACTATTTTTCAATTCGAACTAACAGTTCCTGAGATTAGCGCTTTCACCCAAACTCTTTACTTTTATAATATTAGTATAGATAATAAAGAATATTTTTTTCTTCCAGCCTCCCAATCGTCCCGGATATTACAGGGGCACAGGCAAGAAGTTTGTGGTTTAAAGTGGTCACCCGATGGTCAGTCACTAGCGTCCGGTGGCAACGACAACAAGCTGTTTGTATGGTCTAATGTAAGTTTTTAAAATATTTTTTTTGTACATATAGAAAATAATAAATGTTTAATTTCCTCGAATGGGAATCGAAACCATTATTTTCTGAGATTAACTCGTTCAACCAAATAAACTCTTCAACTTCTTCAACATATGAAAACAGATTTACGTTCCATATTACTTATATTAGTGCAATAACTAAATTATTCACAGTGACTCGTTTCTTAGTAACCATGACGATATTATATTTGCAAGAAAACATTATATTTTATGAACATACACTTATATGTATAAGGAAAAGTATTGATTTTCCTCGCTTTAGGAATTTCAAATATATGAATTTGTATTTATATAAAAAATATTAAGTAATTCCTTAAACGACATTGCCGTGGGCTATACATTTTTTAATTTTTTATCATAAAAAAATGGACAAAAATACAATTTTAATACGTAAAATTTACATACTTTTTTTAATAACAAATTATTCTTTTCCGTGATATAGAATACAACTTTGAAAACAGTTAAAAATCACTGTTCACAAATTTTATTATTAATACTACCTAAAAAAAGGAAAATGGATAAAGATAGCCATATTGAATACTATTTTTATGAGGATATCCTGTAAATAGTTCTATATATATAATATATAAATATATAGCGTGAGACAAACACTTTGCGGTCTATAGATAAAAGTTTGTGGTCATTCGTTTTATAATATTTAAAAAAAAAGTGTATTTAACCTCATATTTCCCTATTATGTTATGTTATAGTAAACGCAGTTTAAATTATAGATATTGTTATTTTTAACATTCTTAGGGCCAGTTTCACCACTGGCTGATAAAGTCCCGGAGAGTCTTATCTGCCAGATAAGCTATAGTTTTGGTTTCACAGGTCTCGAATAGCAATATCTAGTAGATACACATTTGACACGTGTATTTCTTTTTTACATAAATAAAAGTAAATAAATTAGCTTCATGCTGTATCCCGCACACAGCCGGGTAGGCAGAGGGAACCTAGTGTTAAGACTCTTCGTTCCCCACTTTTTGCCGAATTCTGGAGGTATTGTGTGTTGAGTGGCAGAACTCAACGCCGCGCTTAACCTCGACACCAGAGCGAAGAAATGGAAATATAAATTTAAGTAAATATTTCATCTCCTCGAGTGGCCATCGAGCCCACAATCAGACGGTTTTACAGTCAGCGGCACGACTGGCCTAAAGCTCTTTTTTATATACTTATTTGTAATTTTAAAATTTAACTAATAGTATGAATCTTTACCTATTATTACAGTTTATTAATGAGAAAATTATTCTTGAAAATATAAAAAAAATAGTTATTTTATATTTTCATCTTCTGTATGTAAGATAGAATTAATTATGAGATTACTATCTGAAACTTTATTCGTAACCGATGAAACTGGCCCTTAAAGTGTGATTTCATAGTAAGGATAAAAGAATGCTTTTTTACTAAAAGTATAACAATTTGAACGTAACGGGATTTGAACCCGTGCCTCTTGGACGGTTTCTAAGAGGCGTTTTACGTTGTCTAAAAATATGACAACTTTATTTCAGTTGTACTAAGTTTATGGGTGGTGAGACTCAAAAAATAATCCTTCAACATTAGGCTAGGTAGGCAGAGTGAACCTAGTGCTTAGACACTCTGTTCTCCCAGTTTTATAGTAAATTTATATAAATACAAAGTTTTAATTTTTTTCGAAATTGTATTTACACTTAAAATTAAGATTTTTTTGGATAAAGTATGACACTGTCTTTAAATGGCCAATATCATGTATTAGGTTGATATTAATATTTTAATAAATATTTTCATATTTGTGACTAATTTACAAAAAAAATTAGGAAATTAAGAGTATTATTAGTAACATATAGGTCATTTAAATGAACCCTATTTGAACAAATGTAATTACTGTTATCTAAAGATAACAATTAAATATGTTTTACATGTGTATGTTCCTAAAATAGTGTCTTATCCTTATCAGTAATGAGAGCCGTCGAAGACTAATTACTATTTTTTTTTTAGTTTCACTCTGTATCCTCCACATAGCAAGGTAGGCAGAGGGAATCTGGGAACCTAGGGTTAAGAGACTCCGTTCTCATTATCACGCTTCCCATTACCGATTTTTCACCGTATTCTGGAGGCGTGTTGAGTGGCGGAACTCAACACGCCTCCAGAATACGGTGACAACAAGTGAGGAAATATAAATATTAAATATTTATTTCCTCGACTGACAATCGAACCCACAACCTGTCGTGTTTACAATGGCACGCTTTTGCCCATGCGCCTGACCTCTGGCTGGTGGCATGGCCTCATATATTGGTTTTTTATTATTTGTAACTTGGAAATATGAATTGAGTCATCGTAATTAGTATTTAATGGATATAATTACGCATTTGAATAGGTTTATCATATCTTTTTTTATTCTTAAATAACAAAATGGCGAAAACAAGATTGCTCAAAATTGTGAAATCATTTTATATTTACTCTTTTATATTATTGGACGACGAACGCTGTATCCCGTATGCAGTAGAGATGGCAGAGGGAACCTAGTGTTAAGACACTCCATTGTCCACTGTTCCGCCAGTTTTTTCAAGGCATTGTGGGTTGAGTGGCGGAACTCTACGCCAGGCTTATGCCTTGGTGACAAGGCGAAGTAATTAATAATAATTCATTCCCTCGAGCGGGAATCGAAACCACAATCGTCGTGTTATAATCAAAATCTTGTGCCCCTGCGTCATGACGGCCTCATTGGTCGATCTAGTCTTTCTTTTTACGATTATAGATTTCTTTTACTTATTTGTTGTCATTTTAATACCGTACTGTCCCGAATTTGATCGGTAAAAAAAATTAACGTATAGTATATAACCAAATATCAACCATGTTGTTTTCCTTTTAATAAGTCCTTTGTTCGATTGTAGGCTGTCAATGTTTTGTATACAATTTTGTAATTTTTTTGTAAATTCTAAGTAATACGACACCTTAAAATAATACAAAATTTTCCATATGTAGTATAGCTAAAATAGTTCTTAGTAGGTAATTAATTTTACATAATGAACGGCTTTATTACCAATTGCTCTTATGGGCAAGGCTTGTATAGATATCGATCTACTTAGTCAAACTGTATAGCCTCATATAAAGAATGTAAAATTTATCTTTGTTTTATTTCATATAATAGAAATCAATTTTTGAAGTTGTAAAAAACCTCCTGATAGAAGTAACAATTAAATTTCTATATTAACACGACCTACAAAAGCCGGCAATGCATATGTAGCTTCTCTGGTGTTTCACGGGATCGTTGGGCGGCGATGATCACCTACCATCAGGTGACCTTTACGCTCGTTTGGCTTATGTTTACCATAAAAAAAAAATGTAATTTAATTCTTCCCTTCCAGCATTCAACGTCCCCAGTCCAAACCTACTCAGCGCACGTGGCGGCGGTGAAGGCCATAGCGTGGTCTCCCCATCAGCACGGTCTTCTAGCCTCCGGCGGTGGTACCGCCGACCGCTGCATACGTTTCTGGAACACTCTCACGTCGCAGCCTATGCAGTGTGTTGATACTGGTGAGATTACTGTTATGTTATAATATATATGTATATAGCAGGGTAGGCGGAGGGAACCTAATGTAAAAAC
Source organism: Heliconius erato demophoon (assembly GCA_018249695.1). NCBI lineage: Eukaryota > Metazoa > Arthropoda > Insecta > Lepidoptera > Nymphalidae > Heliconius > Heliconius erato. Next base: position 12,618 of record DWQW01008721.1, read on the forward strand.
ACTCTGAAATGACAAAGGCTCTTTCTGCCTATTCTGCTGCACATAGCGTGATGAAGGTTTCAGGGTTGACTTTAAGAAAGAAAACTTACTATTCTTAGTAAATAAGTGGGGTTATAAACAAAATTGTTTGCATTTTATATTTTCTTACAATTAATGTTAAGGTAAAAATGTAACTTTTACTTAATATGTTGTTTTTTATAGGTTCCCAAGTCTGCAATTTGGCGTGGTCGAAGCACTCTAGTGAATTGGTCTCCACCCACGGATACTCACAGAATCAAATATTAGTGTGGAAATATCCTTCTCTCACACAGGTATAAATATTATTTTAGATATTTTCTGAAGTGCTTATTAATACACTACGAAAAAGAAAATATGTAGCAAAAATTATATTTGTCCAAGATACTTATATTTTTTAGCCTCCACATTGTATCTCACACATAGCAGCGTAGTCAGAAGGGACCTGGGAACCTAGTGTTAAGACATTCCGATCCCATAAAGACACTTCCGTTCACCACTTATCGCTTAATTCTGGAGGCAATGGTGTTCAGTGGTGGAACTCTTTGCTCTCATTACCAGAGCGAGAAAATAAAAAAATTAAATAATTTCTATAAATGGGAATGTATATAATGGGAATAATTTCTATAAACCCGAAACCTGTCGCCTTTAATATCACATGCTTGCGCCAAAATTATATCATTTAGTATTTTGCGAATTTATTTCATAGGCAACTATGAAAATGTTATATTTTTTTAATAATTGTAATAAAAAAAGTAATAATTAAAAATTAACTACTTAACTTAACTTAACTTAGCTTCACGCTTTATCCCTTGCGGGGTAGTCAGAGAGAACGGAGCGCCAAACGCTACGGTCTCTACATACCTCTTTCGCCTCGTCCACTGTCTTCAACCTCTTCATACATGCCCTTCGGGGGGTCCTCATGCTTTTTACGTGACCTTCCTTCAGTATCTTTGATACTGTGTTTTCGAAGGTCAACCGAGGTCTCCCCCTACCTCTCTTACCGCTCACTTT
>DWQW01008722.1:0-13644 GCA_018249695.1 Heliconius erato demophoon
TGTGCGGGATACAGCGTGAAGCTGATTTATTTATTTATTTTATTTTATTATAGTTGTCAATCAATTCTGCTTAAATCAATAATCATGTATTTTAAGCGGGCGAAGCCGTGGGCGGGCCGCTAGTGTTTAATAATACAAACATTCGCCTGAGGGGGGGAATGTATAGGAATAATAACAGCGGGTCATAAAAAATATGTTTGAGGCCAATCATGGCACAGGCACACAAGCGGGCGACTGTAAACGCTACAGGTTGTGAGTTCGAATCTTACTCAAGGAAATTAAATATTAAGTATTTTCAACGCGACGTTAAATTCCACCACCCAACACGCTATGCCTTCAGAATTCAGTAAAAAGTGTAATCCACACTTTTTACTTTTGAACTGACTTAATGGGAATAGAATGCTTTAACACGAGAACCCAGTCTTCTTGCAGGATACAGCGTGAAGCTAAATAACATAAAAGTAAAATAAATAATATGATTACTCTATATTAACGAAAGGATTAACTTTTACTGTAATTGGATTGACCCAATTAAGAAAATCTCAAAATTAAATCAAAATCGTAGACAGTACCTAGTTAGCCCACGAAACAGGAACAGACGGAATTAACAAAATTTACTATTAAATCCATCTCGTTAAATACTTAGAGCAATATTATATATATTCTATAGATAAAAAACAGCTTCACACTGTACATAGTGTTAAGACACTACGTACTCCATTTTTCGCCGAATTGCGTATTGAGTGCCGGATCTCAACGCGCTTTGCCTCGACACCAGAATGAAGGAATAAAAATATAATTTAGTTTTTTTTTATTATATTTTAAATTAAGAAAATCCATTTTCAAATCTATTTATATACCCAAAATGTCATAAAGATTAATCTTGTAGCAACACGCCTATAAAAACATACATATACTTATTTAGAAAACGTATAAAAATTTGAACGCAGCGGGACTCGAACCCGCGCCTTCAGGAAACCGTCCAGACTGACCATATATTTATTCCTAAGTGTGGAATAACACTTGAAAAATGTTAAAAACGTACATACAGTTTATTATTAATATTGTGACATCAATGGATTGGCCAATAAAAGAATATGTGGCCGGAAATAGACGCTGGCAACTTGGCATGTCCCAACAGTTTACACATCGTGATAAGATTGTTTTCACTCCATTGACATCTAAATTATATTTGAATGTACTAAGGTTTGTTTCTGTATTAGAATAGGCGGTCTAATTTTTGATTATTTTATGTTTTTATATAACTAGGCGTTAAGTTCTGCCACTCAACACGCAGCCTCCAGAATTCGGCAGAATGTAGGGAACGGAGTGTCGTAACACTAGGTTCCCACTGGCTAGCCTGCTGTGTGCGAGATACAGCGTGAAGTTGATTTATATAACTATCCATATTATGTATATTATGGCATTCGTTAGAAGCAATGAAAATGATAGAGATATCGAACATTTGTACAAAAGTACCTATGTATTTTCAAGCATTATTTTTTTTACTATCTTACTTTCCTTATATAATTAACATTGACTATATTAAAATTTGGGTAACGATTTCTTTTTTCTTTTTCTGTGTCCCACACATAGCAGAGTAAGCAGAGGGAACCTGGGGACAATACTATTGTCATTCTGGAGGCATTGCGTGTTGAGTGGCGGAACTCAACGCTGCGGTACGCCTCGTTACCAGAACGAAGAAATGTAAATATTAATTATTTCATTCCCCCGAGTAGGAATCGCACCCACTTGGTTCTTGGATTTGTCCTTTGAATAGAAATGGTAATGTCATTTTTTATTTTTTTTATTGTCTTGGCAATTTTTTTTAGGTGGGCACCAGTCTGTTCTGGGGTGGGCACGGACCACCAAGCCCCTTCTATTCCTAAGCCTATGGCTTACATTACTCAAATAGTTTACAAATTGAATGTTCAAATTATAATTTAACCTATTCGCAAACGAATATATCGATATATATCGGTAACTTCAATTTGAAGGAAACTGGATATTGTACAAATAAATTCAGCCATAACTTCTATGTGTATTAGTTTACATTTTATTCGTATAAATATTAAATCTGAAATGAATCATATTATAGATTTTTTCATTTTATTCTTCTTGAGGCCAGTCGTGACGCAGGGCCAAAAGGTGTGACTGTTAAATCGACTGGTTGTGGGTTCGATCCCCACTCGATTAGATGAAATATTTACTTAAATTTATATTTCAATTTTTTCGCTCTGGTGTCGAGGCTAAGCGCGGCGTTGAGTTTTGCCACTCAACACGCAATGCCTCCAGAATTCGGCAGAAAGTGGGGAACAAAGTGTCTTAACACTAGGTTCCCTCTGCCTACCCTGCTGTGTGCGGGATACAGCGTGAAGCTGATTTGATTTATTCATTTTATTCTAATGCAACTGTAAAACTATTAATATTTTCTACTTGTACCAAGAGAGCACTCATATTCCAAGTACACCTACTTCTCTATATAATTTTAAATGACTTCGACATATAATACACTGGGTACGAGTCGAGTCGGGTCATAAAATAAGCCACTATATCGTAAATGCGATGCTTTCACGGCAATAAAACGTGCGGCTTCAAATGTACACGGTATATCCATAAATAACACTCCACAGCAAATCCACTCAGACCGCATGAGGACAATTTTTGAAAAGCCCGCCTTTACTTCCTAAATTATATTTGCAGCGTGCATTTTAGAATATTCTCGACATAAACTATTTGATCTGTTGTAAAAAGAATTTACTGGTATTATTCTAGAAATAAAGTGGAGAAGACTTGACTTGTAATATATTGTTGTATGGCATTTTTTTTCAGCTTCACGTTGTAGCAGGGTAGGCAGAAAGATCCTTGTGTTGAGAGTTAAGACACTCTGCTTCCCATCTTCCGTCGCATTTTGCAAGCATTGCGTGTTAAGAGGCAGAACTCAAAGCCGCGCTTTGCCTGGATTCTCGAATTGGAATCAAACCTACAGTCAATCGTTTTTACAATCACTCGCTTATGCCCCTGCGTTACGACTGACCAAATATTAATATATGTGCATTAATTATTATTTTTAAAATGTTATATAAAATGGCTTATTATTTTGTGAATTTTATTGTTTTTACGTATTAATTAAAACATTAATTTTAGTTAACAATAATCCATGATTAAATTGACGCGAAATCTACGGCGTCTTTCAGCTGTGCGTATAAAATAAAGCTCGTAAGTTACTATAAACGTATTTGTAAGGATCCCGTAAAGCAAATCCAATTTCCACTGTACTTTAATTTTTTTTTTATTTTTAAATATTGTTAAATATGGTTGTTTTGCTTAAAAATCAGAACGCAGGTTTACATAGTTGTAACCTATTAAAAAAATGTGGATTTTTTTAAAAGCGCGACGTTGAGTTCCGTAAACGAAGGGAAACATAGTGTCTCAACTCTAAGACCTCTCTTGCTTTGCTATGCGGGATAAAGTCGTTTAAGTGAAGAAAATAATAAATACTCCTATATGTTTATTTATTTACAGTACCTACACAAAATTTCGATGATTCACTTTAGTATTCATTCTATATTGATAAAGAACATCATAAAATACATTCAAACGTCTGTTACGCTTCTATATTTTGAGAGGACTTATTTAAATTTTTATGCGTCAACAAATTGTTCAATAAATAAAAATTTTAAGTGGGCAGCGGAGTGTCTTAACACTAGGCTTCCTTTGTCTTTATACAGGATACAGCGTGAAGCTGAAAAATAATATAAAAAATATAATATATCGAGGCCAGCCGTGGCGCAGGGGCATAAGGTGTGACTGTAAAATTGACTGGTTGTGGGTTCGATGCCCACTCGAGTAAATGAAATATTTATTGAAATTTATATTTTCAATTCCTTTCATTCCTTATTTACCTCCCTACCTAGCTTCATGCATTTTGTACGATCAATAGTTTGTTGTGTCTTAGTATTACTTATTTACATTATAGTAAAATTACCACAAAAAATATTCATTTTCTTTTTTTTAACTTCATACTGTATTCAACACAGAGGAAGCCTAGTATTAAGACAGTGCGTTCCTCACTTTCGTGTTGAAGTCCAGCAAGCGAGGAAATGAAAATATTAAATATAATTATAGAAAAAAAAATATTTACCCGAGTGGAAATCGAACTCACAACCTGTCGTGTTTACAGTCGCACGCTTATGCCACTGCGCCACGGCTGGCGTCTAATTATTTTTGTAAAATTTAAACGCTAAAATGTTTTTTCGTGTTTATTGTTATTTTTTTCATATATCCGTCCAAAGAGTTCTGATGAGGTGTAGGGGAGAGGGGGGCACATTCGAACGATTTTTAAACTTTGTGTCATATCTAAAAATTCTACAGTTTTTAACTTCTTTACTATTTTACAATGCTTAGTCCAACTATTGTGCCACACAATCGTAGCATCATATGTAGAAAAATATATAAGGTAAAGGTGCAATATCAACTTCAGTGGCAGTAGTCAAATGTTCAAAGCTGCCCCCCTTGCGGGGTAGCTTTGAACATATACGGGGCAGTTTTGAACTCTCATCGAAATCAATGAAATTAAAAGGCTTATCAAACTTTTAAGTAACTTTATTAATAAACTTAACATTAGAAACGATGGAGATCAAATATCAATACCATGTTAACTTAAAAAAATAATATACCTAGTTTAATATTGCGGCCGGTCGTGGCGCAGCGGCACGAGTTGTGACTGCAAAACCGACTGGTTGTGGGTTCGATCCCCACTCGAGGAGATGAAATATTTACTTAAATTTATATTTCCATTTCTTTGCTCTGGTGTCAAGGTTAAGCGCGGCGTTTAGTTCTGCCACTCAACACGCAATGCCTCCAGAATTCCGCAGAAAGTGGGGAACGGAGTGTCTTAACACTAGGCTCCCTCTGCCTATCTTGCTGTGTGCGGGATACAGCGTGAAGCTAATTTTTTTTTTAATATTGCGATTGTACTAGTACTAGTGTTAAATAACTTTAATGTTATTAATAGACTTTAAAAAACGTACAAACAAAAAGGTAGCTTTGGCTTCCTAGAAGTAATGAACATTATGGGATCAATCATAGAATAAATCTAATATTATGAAAATAAAACAAAATATTTTTTTAAATAAACAGCTTACTACTCTAATTTGAACTAAGAAACATTAAATTTAAAGGAAAACATAGATGTAGTATGTGACGTAACCAACAACTGAAATTGGGGGAAGTAGTCTACGTAAGAAATAAAAATCAGCTTCACGTTTTATACCGCACACAGCACGGTATGCAGAGGGAACCTAGTGTTAAGACATTCATTGGCAGAACTCAACTAAATAAATATAAATATATAATAAATTTAAGTAAATATTTCATCTCCTCGAGTGGAGTTCGAACCCACAACCAGTCGGTTGTACAGTCACACTTCGTGCCGCTGCGCCGTGACTGGCCTCAAGTCTAGTCTACGTAAGACTTTTGAAAAACGAACGTAGCACTTGTCCTCTTTCTCAAGAAAGAAAAAAAAATACAAGCTACTTTTTTATTATTCACAGATAATGAGACATTCGCTAAAACGAAGTCTCCAATATTTATTAAGTTGTAGTTAGTGTACCATTTCGTAGTCTTCATACGCACAGATTTCAGTATCTTCATTCTCTTCACAGTAAATTGTCACTTTTTATTCTGATTCCAAATGCATTTTTGAGTCAGTTTCTTGTGAAGAAAAGTTAATTATAGTTTTGTTTTTCTTTCGCGGTATTTTTTTACATATAATAATATTCAAAAGTGCCCCCTTTATTTTGTTCAAAGCTGCCTCAGTGGTAATTAAAAAATTATAAACGTTTGTTTTTCAAGTAAATGTTTAAAAATTGTAGTGATTTCTAGTTTATTGCATGATATATGAAACATTCTAACTAAAAGAGGAAAAAATAAAACCATATACCTTGAATTCGATCCCTGCGCTCCTTACGCGCTTATTTAAAAATTAATAAAATTTTACTGAAAATCAAACACTCCTCGTAACTCAACAACTGGTTCTCATTTATCGGCGGTGACAAGTGACACGTGTGCAGGTTAGTGCTGCCACTACTCAAAAAAAATCTACCAAAATTTCTTTTTAAAATAGCTTTGCTTGCTTTGCTTTGCTTTTAAAATAGCTTATTTAACACATATTTTCAAAGGTGCCCCTGTTCAAAGCTACCCCCCTCTCCCCTACGTGACATTCCTCACATGACACTATGTTTTCGAAGGTCACAAAATCAAGGTCACCATCTTATATCTATCTTATCTTTCATTCTTACATTATTAATCAAAATTAATATTTATATAAGTGTTTATTATTTCAATTCACGGCCATATCAAGGTCTGTCTGTATATATGTGGATTTGGTACCTATCCCGCAACAATTCGAAGATTGCCACTAGGGGAATTACCTATAGTATTCTCTATACATGTACATGTATATATATGAAATGGGTTCTGGCTGTCTATTCTGCAATTCGATATAGAGTGAAAAACTGTTTTTTTCGTGGGAATTTAGATCTACACTGCACAGTAGTTGATATTTTTTATTTTTTACAATGATTCCTCTACTATTAAGTTAAACAGCTCTTTTATATTTAGTAGGTATTAACATTTAAGGCCGTCGTGGCGCAAAGGCACAAGCGTGCAACTGAAAACTCGACGGTATTCACTTTGTTTCCTATTTGGGGAAATAAAATGCTTAAAACTTTTTTCAGGAAATGAATTTTTACTCATTATTCTCTCATATGAGGCAAGCGCGGCGTTGAGTTCCTCTCAACTCAAAAAAATTTAAACTGCTAGTTTCCCAGGTTCCTTCTGCCTACCCTACTATGTGCGGGATGCAGCGTGAAACTTAAAAAAAGATTAGATTTAATTTAAACACACTATAGACACATTACATATACATTCTGATATCACGCCTATTTATCAAAATCCTTATACAGTACGTTACATTACTCTCGTTCAGCGTTATCGTAATCGAACCGCCACTTATAAATAATTTGGGTCTTATCACGAGTTACTTCTGCATTCTATATCTGTTCGGCCATGATCTAAAACGGCTAGTGGTGCGCCGTAAACACAACATTATTTATAGTAAGTATCGAGATAAAGAAATTCAGTGAATATACACGCTGGATATTTCTTTTTGATTTTTTTTTCAATTATAATTTAAAAATTTTTTTTTTCCAATAATTGATAGACTTTATATGGTATATATAGTAAGATAGAGTATTTTTTTTAGAAAACGTATGAATATTTAATAAAATATTTTTCTTAAGCTGTGTTAATATCTAAAAAGATCTTTGGTTTACATGATTTTCACGTGTTAAATAAAACATTTATTAACTGTAACGTATTTTGTACTTATAAAATGTTTTGGTATTCGAAAATATATATATTTCGAACACTTTACAGGTAGCCTTCAGGTAGCTTACTATCAAATAATACGCAATGAATCCAATGAAATAATACTATTTTAAAGGGTATATTTCTTATTCTATTTTCTTTTTTTCTTCAGTTTCACGCTGTATCTGTAGCTTTCAACCTTTTGTTAAATTAGTTATTAGATATTAAATTATACATTAGGTATAGCTTGTTGAGTGGCGGACCTCAACGCCGCGCTTTGCCTTGTTAGCTTAAAATAATAATTTAAAAAATTCGAAGAAATTTCATTTTTTCATTTCCCTAAGTGGGAATCGGACTCACGTTTACAATCCCACCACTGCGCCACGACCGCCACCGACAAAAATAAATAACAATGTAAACTTAATACAAAAATATAAAGAAGAATTGTGTTAAGAACCGTGTTTCTAAATTCATTGCGTGTAATAAAGTAAATTTATAGCGAGTTCAATACGACAGCTTGTAGATTTCATTAAGTTTACGTCTCTTTATTATTTCACTTTGAATTTAATGATGCTCCTTGTTTCAATAATTCATAATAAAATACGAAAATATTTCTTTTTAATTTTATACTCTATTTATTAAAGTTTTTAGAGTACCATTCTGTTTCTTATCCTAGTTTTATTTACTGTCTTTTATATTATAATTAAACATTATTGTAAAATACTGCTGTACTTTTAATTTTCAATGTATAGTATTTAAAATGCTATTAGAACATAAAAGCAATTCAGATTAGTAAATCAAAAATCGTGCGTGATCTATATAAAATATAAATTTTCAATTTTTCTTTATTTATTTATAAAAAAAAACAGCTTCACGCTGTATCCCGTACACAGCAGAACAGGCAGAGGGAACCTAGTGTTAAGACAATCCGTTTTATTTATATTAAAATGAAATATATATATTTTTTTCATTTCCTTACTCTCAACACACAATGTCTTCAGAATTCGGCGAAAATGGGGAACGGAGTGTCTTAACACTAGATTCCCTCTGCCTACCCTGCTGTGTGCGGGATACAGCGTGCCGCTAAAAAAAATAGTTTGTTCACTTCAAAGTTAATAGAACAGTAATTGAGTCGTGATCTAAACTTGGACTTACTCAGTTATCTTTAATGGTTCTATGATAAAACTTATAAAATCGCGTTAAAAGTTAGATGAAACTTTGTATATGAATATTTATTATATATAAGTCAAGAATAACTAGTAAATATAACAAAATAAACATAAATCTTTTGCAAAAATGTAAATTTGTAGTAGATATTCCCGTTTAAGCAATGTACTGTATACTACTGGTCGTTTCTTTTTTATAAGCTTCACGTTGTATTCCCCATTTAGCAGAGGCAACTTAGGCAGAGAAAACTTAGTGTTAAGACACTCTGTTCCTCTATTTCTGCAAAATTATTGAGGTATTGCTTGTTGAATGGCGTAAATTAACTCCGCGCCTTGCCTTGTTACCAGAACGCTAAAACAAAAATGCTATTAAATAATAATTCATTTCCCAGAGTGGGGACCGTACCCACAACCATCATTTACGCACACGCTTGTACCACTGCGCCACGACGGCCTCAATAATCATAATATCACTAACACCAAAACTCCATAAACCTTGAATTACCATAAAATATCTAGCTATACAAAGCTATATTTCAGCTATACATCGCTTATCCAATGAACAGTAAGTGTTACACCACAAAACAGGCAAAATCCATTAAGAGTCCTCTCAAACATACGCCATCAATGGTATTGTCTGCACTAATCCCGCTATCACGTTATCACGTTTACGTCACGTCTCCACTGATAGCGAGGCTAGCGTCTTTAGTATTTTTTCAGTTTTACTCTAAGATCTTGCGTGTGAAATGGTTTGGTGAAGTGTATAAGTTCGATTTTTGAGATGTATCGTCCTAGTAAAATGTGGAAGGGTAAGTTAGAATTATGAACTATGTGATATTTATATTTTTTTTTATATATATTTTAAAAATAAAGTTTATATTGTATAGAATATTTATTTTGAATTGAATTTGGACTAAAATGTATATATCATTTTATAAAAGTACCTTATAAGTTCTATTTACTACTATAGAATAGTTTTAAAAGTTTAAAAATATATAACAATGCTTTGTAAAATATATAAGAAAATCTTTTGAAATTTCTTTTATATAGAATAACATTATTGTCTATTGATTTGTTACAGAAAAAAATATCGAAAGTCTTAAATCTTTGAGTACAATATTATTAATAAATTGCATTACAACAGTACTTTTGTGATTAATAATGTTGTATGAATAAAAATCAAATGTTATTGTTGTTGCTGTCATAGTTAACATATAAATGTATACTATTACTATACAAGTATATACCTACTTACTATATTAGCGTCACGCTGTATCCCGCACGCACCAGGGTAGGTATAGAGAACCTAGTGTTAAGACTCTCGTTTCCCCATTATCCTAAAGGCGTTGGGTGTTGAGTGGCGGAACTCAACGCCGCGTTTTGCCTCGACACCAACGCAAGAAAAAGGAAATATACATATACTATAATATACACTATAAAAAGAAAGCAATAAATTAACTGACATGATACAGCTTTGTTAAAATTTACTGCAGGAAATATAATAAACAGCGGCATAGCGGATTTAAGATGACAGCCAAAGACAATTTGATTACTTTACTTTGTATAACTTTGGTAGTCCTGCCTATAATCATTATTAAATAAGTAAAAAAAATGCTTGTATCGATACTGTTGTAAGTCAATGAAGACGTTTCTAGTAAAAGAAAATGTTTTTAAATTTCACGCTTTACCCCGCACATAGCAGAGGAGGGGAGTTAATCTAGGAACCTAGTGATAAGATATTCTGTTCCCATTGAGACGAAGGAAGTGTCCTTTGCCCACTTTTAGCGAAATTCTGAAAGAATTGCGTATTGAGTGGCGGAAGTTAAAGCCGCGCTTTGCCTCATTACCAGGGCGAGAAAATATAAAAAAATAAACATTTAATTTCTTCGAGTGGAAATCAAACCCGCAACCTGTTGCACTTACATTCGAAAAAAAAAGGACGATTGTAAGAAGTTGCGACGTCTTGTACTGTTATAGTTACTGTTAGTTTAACTTGTTTCTGTTATATACTAAAATATGAAATTGGTATTTATATTGAAAACACAAAAAGTATTTATTTCCAATACAATTTGTACCTACAAATATCGGTTATAGCCTCAATTTCAATGCCTCCTATTTTTCTAAACGTACAATTTTCATTCTTGCCTACAAATAACTTCAAAATTTAAGTTGAATATTTATATCTGTAGAGATAACAAGTGTATCTTTACTCTTAATCTCTCAATTTATCTCGGCAAAAATAAAATACGCCTTTATATCCACGTGAAGGAAATTTTCAAATGAAAACAAAAACAAACCATTTTTATAATCTCTATACATCATAGTTTATCTGTTAATCTGTTTTTAAATCTTAATTTATTGAAGAAATATATTTAGCTGTTTCAAAAGAAACCAATGTAAATAGCTTAGTCGTGACGCACGGACACAAGCGTGCGACTATAAACAAACAGGTTGTGGGTTCAATTCTAACTCGAAGAAATAAATATTTAATTTTTTTTTCTTCGCCCTGGTAACGAGACAAAGCGCTCAATGCAAATACAGAATTCGGCGGAAAGTAGGGAACGGTAGCGGGTAACACCAGGTTCCTAGGTTCCCTCTGCCTATCCTGCTATGTACAGAAAAATGCGTGAAGCTCAATAACAAAACCAAAGTAGACCAAAAATACGATATGACAACATTGATGTATACAACTACGTAGCTTCAAAAGTCTTTGAATAATTATTGAATATTAACAAAACGAGAAAGACTTTTTTTATCTTTCTTTAGATATCTATTCAAAGATGTAATCCTATCTTATTAATATTATAAGTGTGAAACTTTGTGAGGATAGATGTTTATTTCACTTTCTCGCAAAAACTACTGAATGGATTTAAATGAAACTTAACAGTCTATTGTATATAGCTAATACATCAGAATAATTATATAAAATATTTACATAAATTGTTGTCCATAGGCTACAATCTTTGGCTATGATTTAATAATAAGATTATTAATATTAGTTATTGAAGTCGTTATAAGAAAATTTCTATTAATTTAAAACCAAACAGCAAAACGTTTATAGAAATATAATGTTAAATGTATTTAAACTAAAATAAAAATATTCTTTATTTTAATACACTTTTACAAGCACTTTTGATATTTTTACGGGTGGTACCAATAATCTCTACATATAATAAGACAGTAAAAATATTTTGTGTGTACATTTAGTAATTTTGACTGAAATGGACAGAGGGACACTTAAAAAGAATAATAGATTTTTTTTTTTATTTTCTTGTCTGTCTGTTTGTAAGATCAGGTTAATCTACAAAAGTACTAAACAGATTTACTTAAAAGTTTCACCAGTTGCATTGTTTTAATTCAGAATAACATTTAAAGTTTGTTTCATCAAAATCGGTTCATTAAAAAAAAGTAAATTGAATGAACTCAAGGCATTATTTGCCTGCGGATATTATATAGCAACTATGGCCTTGTGGCCGTTGATTATGTTGATCGCGGTGGTGTTAGTTGATTTCGTAATATTTCTATTGCCTCCTCATCTCTATAGGGAACGGGACCAGTCGTAGCGCAGCGGCACGAGGTGTGACTGTAAAATCAACTGGTTGTGGGTTCGATCCCCACTCGAGGAGATGAAATATTTACTTAAATTTATATTTCCATTTCTTCGCTCTGGTGTCGAGGTTAAGCGCGGCGTTGAGTTCTGCCACTCAACACGCAATGCCTCCAGAATTTGGCAGAAAGTGGGGAACAGAGTGTCTTAACACTAGGTTCCCTCTGCCTACCCTGCTGTATGCGGAATACAGCGTGAAGCTGATTTATTTATTTTTTATTATAGTTATCAGTCAATTCTGTTTATTAAATAAATAGTCATGTAGTTCAAGCGGGCGAAGCCGCAGGCTGGCCGCTAGTCTACTAATATGTTATGCTTGCCTCAATAACAAATATATTCGGAATAAATGCCAATTTAGTTATTATAGCACAATAAGCTCACGTCGATTGAAATCAGTAAAATTTATTTTATTGACACACGAGTGTACTCGATTAAATGATTATTGTAAACTCATATAAATATATAATACAGCTATCGAATAAAATTATGAAGTTTCACTAATAATAAGTAATAAGTGAGGCCAGTCGTGGCGCAGCGGCACGAGGTGTGACTGTAAAACCGACTGGTTGTGGGTTCGATCCCCACTCGAAGAGATTGAAATATTTATTTAAATTTATATTTTCATTTCTTCGCTCTGGTGTCGAGGTTCAGCGCGGCGTTGACTTCTGCCACTTCTGCACGCAATGCCTCCAGAATTCGGCAGAAAGTGGGGAACGCAGTGTCTTAACACTAGGTTCCCTATGCCTACCCTGCTGTGTGCGGGATACAGCGTGAAGCTGATTTAATTTATTTTTTTTAACTAACAATAAGTGGTCGAGGCACAAGCGTGTGACTGTAAACGCGACAGGTTGCGAGTTCAATTCCCACTCGGAAAATTAAATATTTCATTTTTTGATATCTTCGCTCTGGTGTCGGGGCAAAGTGCAGCATTACGTCCCTCTCATTCAACACTTAATGCCGCGAGAAAATATTAGAACTACACACTAGGTACTACTTTCTCGTGTGTAATACGTTAAAAGGATCTGTCATATTTTTATATAAAACAAAATAAATTAAAACAAAATAAATGTATGTATATTTACATGAACTTGTTCTTAAAATGAAAAAAAAAGCAAAATAAAAGATAATTTTGAATGAAAACTTCACAACTTAATTTTCTCAAACTTATTTCAATATCTACCTAAAGCCTTTTATATTCAATTTTAATATCAACATTTCAATCATATCATCTAACATTTAATTAAAAACTATAATACCCACAGCCGACCACCAACCAGAAATCGAACCTGTTCCATCAACCACACGTCAGCTTATCAATAAATCATACAACGACGACACGAACTTAACTCTAATTAGATAAGTACACACGTAAAGGGGTCATACTCAGAAAAGTGTACATTTTCGAATTCGTAACGTAACTGATGAGTAACAATACTGATAATATTTGTTACGAAACTGATGTCATAAGGCATTATTCACAACAAAACAAGGATGTTATAT
>DWQW01008723.1:0-13644 GCA_018249695.1 Heliconius erato demophoon
GTAATAAATAATTAGCTTTATGTATATTTTATAAATATCAAATATCAACAATGGTCGTATTTTTTTATTTAAAACAATCAAAAAATCTTTGACGATAATGTCGTAAAAAAAACATATTAGAAGTCATTATAGTTGTCAATCAATTGTGCATATTAAATCAATAATCATGTATTTTAAACGGGCGAAGCCGTGGGCGAGCCGCTAGTTTTAAATATTACCAAAACACATTATGATTACTTTCGATTTGATAGTTTATTATAAATAGGTATGGTTTATTTAATTTTAATAAATTTTAATAAATTATTTTATTTCATTAAACGTTACCTACATCCAAAGTTAGGTCTATATATTTTGTAATTGCGGAAATGCTTGACTTCTCTATATATAATTTCGTTGAGCATATGAATGTCAATTGCCATCCTAGTGCCGAACGTGCACTTTCCTTCGTTACCCATTATTTATGATTTTGATTGGTGAGTTGTACAACTTTTGTAGAATTTAAATTCTTGAAATTAAATAATACAGCTGCTATATATGATTTAGAAATGATAATAGGATCTAAAAAAAGAAAATATGTTTATAAAAAATCAAACAAACTTTGCTTTCTTTGAAAATTAGCGCAATGATGAATTTTGACAGAAGGTGCATTTTTTTTACATAAACGTTTTTATTTGATAATGCTGGAAATATTATATTATAATTATAGAGCCTACTTACTCAAGCTGTCAAAAAATATAAAATTATTTGTTTTGTTTGTAATTTAGTAATTACCTACTAAAAAATCGTTAAAAATTTCGGTATGAGGTGTAGGTATGTACTACTAAAATTTAAATAATTTTAGTAGATTATGTACTACTAAAATGAAGTGTACAACTCATACATAATAGTATTGGTCCAGACCAAACGACATTATTGCCGTCTCAATCAACTAATTGAGTAACTACATCATAAATTTTATTGCAGTATCATGAGTTTTTAAAAGAAATATTTATGTAAACGACACTGCGCCTGATCTACATAAAACAAAAAATAATAAAATCCACGATGCGTAAGCTGAGCTTTGCATTTGTATGAGTAATCACCAAAAGTAGAACCAGAGAAAAATTGTAAAAATAAAAAAAAAAATTGAAGCCAGTCGTGGCGCAGGGGCATAAGCGTGCGACACACGTGCACAGTACTTCACGCTTTATTCCACATACATGAGAGTAGGCGGAGAGAACGTAGAGTGTACACTCCCTTCTCCGCTTTCAGTTCCGATAACGAGACAACGTGTTGAGTGGTGAATCTCAACGCTGCACTTTGTAAGCTCAAGACGATGAAGATATATCATTAAAGTTGCAACTTTAAAGGAAAATTACGTTGAAACACTAAGTTGTAGTAATCAACAGGTGGGGTAATTTTAATGGGCAGAGTAATTTGTTTAGGGCTTGCTCGCTAGGGGACAGATTAGAGCTAGACAGCGGCAGATTACCACAGATTACCTATAGTTAAGCTGCGGGTCTATTAACTTTTGCTATTATTATCAGGATGTTTACGTAATTATTCTAACCGTTCCTAATATTATAAAGTATAAAATATAAAGTTATCAATTCTTTATCAAATTGCTTTTTTTTCTATATTAAATATGTTAATTTTGGAATATATTTTTTATAATATATTGCTCAGTTGTCATTTTTCAGAGTACTTATATGAGTTAATTCAGCTGTATTAATAAATATACTATCTAGACACTAGAAAAAAAAAAGCGACACACCGGCCGTGGGTTATATTACACGAACCATTTCGGGTCAATTTCGACCCCCCTATAACTCAAAATCTATTTTATTTACGCATATATCAAATCTAGTATCTGTTTAGACCCCCTTACTCATCTAAAATACAAAATTTCATTAATATACCTATTGTAGTTCTTGAGATATTGACGTCAGAAAATCGCTATTTTTACTATACACTCACTGACTGACTGAGTCACTCATCAAAAACCTAGACCACTTCCAATGGTCGTATTGACTTGAAATTTGGCATGGAGGTAGGTCTTTAGGTCAAGGTAAAGGGAAAAATCTGAAAATGGCCCAGTGTGAGTCAGTTTTAAAAATAATGAAGGTGTAAATTTATACCCGGTGTAAATTTATAAGGCAAGAAAAATTCGAATTATATTCAACCATAATTTAACTTACCAACTAGAGCGTGTCAAGACTAAATACCTAAAATACTTTAAATACCTAAAATTCTAATACTTACAGGAACTATTAAAACTTGCCCTATTAAAAGAAAATTATATACTTGACTCATTGCGTTTAGTAGGTTTAAAACATGGTGTGTGAAAACTTGCCAAGTAACATCATTAAAAAATACAGAAAAATAATAAAAAATGTTATCAGGAAACTGCTGGAAAAACAGGTTTGGTAAGTATTAGAATTTTAGGTATTTAATATGATATTTATTCAGAATCTACTTTCCAAACTGCGGAAAATCAAGTGTGCATTCCTGTAACTATTTTTAACTGAGGTATGTGTATGGAACTTGGTACTTATTCAGATCTCACTTTTTTATAGGTGAAGCATTCCCATATTATCGAACTTGGCAGCCTTTCACATTTTTGTTTTGGGTGGGATAAGTATTTCTGGGTTCGCGTGTTTATACTCAAAAGGTAAAGATAAGGATGTTTTGTATATAACAAGGACTAAATATATAATAATCTATATATATAAAAGGACTTGTGCTGACTGACTGAGGTAAGACGCACGCAGAGCCGTAACCGCTGATGGTAGAAACGTGAAATTTAGGCAGATGTTTATTTTCATATTCTGGACTTCCACTAAGAAGGGAATTTGAAAAATTTTAACCCTAAAGGGACGAAATAAGGGTTGAAAGTTTGTATGGAGAAAATTTTTAATCTGCACCGACTTTTATAAAATTTGAAATTCAGACTCTTAAAAATATTTCATTGAACACGTATTTCATGGTTTTTAAGAATGCACCCCCTAAGGGTTCAAATAAGGGGTTGAAAGTTTATATGGAAAAATCTTTAAATTGCCACCGATTATTATAAAAATTTAAATTCAGACTGTTAAAAATATTTTATTGAATACGTGTTGTGTGGTTTTTTTTGGATTCCCTCCTAATAAGCGGGCGAAGCCGCGCGCGCCCTCTAGTAAGTTATAAATAGTGACGTTATTTATACAAAACATGTTTTTATTAAATTATAAATAAGTAGGTAGGTTCATTTTTGCCAAAATTAAAATGTAAAAATATCTACCGTTAATAAATTCAAACAAGTAAAACGTAAGCTGCAATAAAAATCTAATAAATGGAGTCCCTCCAATGAAGATCCCTGTGGAGAATTTAAAAACGCTTCGGTATATCTGCCATTCTTTGGGGGGCCACGGTGCGCGTGAGGCACTCTAAGATATTCACAGTGAAATACGCGTAGCGGTGAACATGGAGGAGCGGAAACCTATATAAACTAATTTGTAATTAATGTTGCTGAAAAAGATTAATATTTAAAAATATATTTTAAATATTTATCTTTTTCAGCTTTACACTTCTTCCCGCTTAACGTGTGTTAATACACTCCGTTTCCCACTTGCCACTCAATTTTTGAGATATTGTGTCTTGAATGTTGGAATTCAACTCCGCGAGTTAAAATATATTTTTCTATTATATATTCTAATAAGAATTACTGATAATATAAAGGATAATAGATATTACAAATATATGTTAAACATTAAGTACATAAAAAAAGATACTGAAACCATTTTTTGGGGTTCCGTACATTTAAATGCAAAAAGGAACTCTTATAAGGTCACTTTGTTGCCCGTCCGTCTGTCTTTCACGAGCCTATATCTCAGGAACGCTTGGAGATATCGAGTTGAAATTGAAACCATATACTCAGATCTACGGCCCCGTGATTTCCTAAAGAAAATGGTATTTCTTAATTTACTTAAAAAAAGATATGGCCGTTTATATCGCAAAAACGTGTATTTCGACTATAAAGAGAATCAAAATTAATAGAGTACTTCCGCTTGACTTAGAATTATGAAATTTGGCAGATAGGTAGTAATAGTTCAGGAAATAAACTAAAAACTATATATTTGTGGCTAAATTCTAAAAAATAATAGCCTTAATGGGGGCAAATCTGGTAGTAAAGCCTGTAGTTCAAGTGAGGTTTCAGATGAAAAGGCTCTGGCTAAGCTAGGCCGTACTTTCAGAAAAACAGTCGGTGGGCCAGCCCAGCTCTGGCTTGTACGGTTTTTATTTATAAGCAAGAATAGAGTGTTAGATTTGTATGCTATTGTTTGACTGAAAAATTCAGCAAAATTTTTAACATTTACCTTATTTATAATACTCAAATAAATGTAAATATCTTAATAATAAATTAAATTAAAATTATATGGTTTTGAAAACATTAAACTATAAAACCGCAAAATATATTAAGTATCATATTATTTCATCATTTTGAATTAATAAATAGAATAGAATAATTAGAATAGAATTATTAATTTAAACGCTACTCCTGTCAATGTGGGGCAATCCCAACAAAAATTCCGATCGCCTATCGCACCGCGCCAATATTGCGGGCATCCGCGAAATCGACATCTACCGAGACAACTATTTCATAAGGCGTATAATTGAAATATCCGCAAATGCTCACCGCTTCTAATGGGAATAGGATGTGGTCAAAATGGTAAAATAATATTTATTTATTTATTACTAACATAGCAATAGCTTTATTTGATTATTAATTACAAGCAAATAAATATCTTTTGACATTTTTAAAGTGTTATTCCACATTTAGAAAAGAATAAATAGCGCTTTTTTAGAAAACGTATAAAAATTTGAACATAGCAGGATTATCCTTGGAATACGCTTCCTAAAAATGTAAATAATAACTTATACAAAAAAACTCAATAACAGCTTTCCACTTACAAATATGTATAATCATAGGTACAGTTATAATACACCTATACCTCTAAATATATTATTTTAATGTCTATGTTGGAAAATATATACTTTTTATATTTTTTTCTGTCGATTATTATTATTAGGTTGAGCTTTATATTTTTAATTAATAATGTATATTTCCTATTTCTGTTTCATACTTTTCTTTTCATTAACATATGAGACCAGCTTCGTAGATTATATTTATTACTTTCATATCAATACTCTTCTCAAGAAGTCTTCCTTTCAATTTGATTTATATGTAGAAACAAATATTTTTTTAAAATTAAATATATTATTTAAATGATCACGGTAAAGGAGATTATAAATTATGTTTACATACATATAAACAAATTTTCATTCCAATTGTTTACAAAAAGATTAAAATTAATGTTAAAATTGTAAAAAAATGTTCGTAATATATCCCACGCCTACGGGGTGGTTTACAGGAGGGTGGCAGAGACAATACAGGTGTTTAATGAGCACCTGCACCTACTGATTCACACAATTTAGACTCCTATCTCCAGATTGATTTATAAAGTAATTTGATTTTGATGCAATCTACATTTCTAGAAATTTTCAATTCTTTTAATATGGTGAGTGCTATTATTTAGTACCTACAATAAATAAAATGACTTTACATATTATAATAAATATAACAAAAAAAATTAAGGACCAGTTGTGGCGCGTGGTGTAAGCGCGACAGGTTACGGGTTCCATTCCAACTCGAGGAAATGAAATATTTAATATTTCCATTTTTCGCGCTGATGTCTCTGATGGTGAGTTCCGTCACTTAACGGGCAATGCCTACAGACTTCGGTAATAAAAAATAGTAAAGTAATAAAAGATAATAATAAATAGCGTGGGCTGTGAATATTTTTTGTATAATTTTTGCGCCTCGAGTCTCAGGTATATGTATGTATCTTATTGGGTAATTTATATTTTAAAATAACCTTGCCCCAACTTTATGACTGCCGAGGCTAATGTATCGTGAAAATCATTATTAAGTAATGCAGCCCTTATGCCTCTGAATTCGGCAGAAAGTAGGGACGGGACACTCATTTTCAGTTTCCCTCTGCCTACCCTGCTAAGTGCGCAATACAGCGTAAAGCTGAGAAAAGATATTAAAATAATCAACATTGAGAGACTCGCAGTGGCACAATATCTGACGTTAACTCTAACTTTAACGCGGTTATTGTAATTTCGATATATACTCCCGAGAATGATTATGTTAAATTATTTTCATGGTCCTGAAGATAAAGCGTTGCGTTGAGTTCCGGAATCTACTACACTAGATTGCCTTTACTTCACTTACTATCCAAGCAAAACGTTAAGCTGTGTCTATGTTAGAAGATTGAAATAACTGACGAGAATTAGAGAGATAAACGATCCAATTATTCATATAATTTACAACACAATCTCGTCACAGATTGATTTTACAAGTAGTTTGACCCCATATTTAATCTAAAACATAAATTTAGCAAAGTATTGTGTTTATATTACGGATATATATATATATATATATATATATATATATATATATATATATATATATATATATATATATATATATATATATATATATATATATATATATATATATATATATATATTATATATATATATATATATATATATATATATATATATATATATATATATATATATATATATATATATATATATATATATATATATATATATATATATATATATAGATATATTATATATATATACTTAGACTTGGTTTCAGCTCTAAGTCAGTAATTTAAATTTAAAGTCAGATATTTTGAATTTAGACTATGAATTCTTAAAGTGCAGAAAATATTAAGCTTCTAAGTCAATGGAATCAAAAGATACGAGCTTTCTTCCCTAGGTGTGCAATAACACTTTAAAAATGTTAAAAAAGATCATTTTCTGATTTCGAGATTAAATTATACTAAACATAGCAAATAAACATCTATAAAGAATCACAATACCTACTGTTCTAACGTTTTTCTTAATATCTGGTAATAAAAGTCAGTGATAAATTAAATTCAATTAGATTTTCTGACTTCTGAAACGCTTAAAATAAATAGCCCTATCATTAATATTGTCGTCATTAGTCATAATAATTATAATTAATATAACTTTTTTTGAGGCCAGTTGTGGCGCAGGGGCTCAAGTATGTGACTGTAAACGCGATCGGTTATGGGTTCGATTCCCACTCGATGAAATTAATTCAACAGGTAATGGCTTCAGAATTTGGCGGAAAGTGTGGAACGGAGTGTCTTAACACTAGGTTCCCTCTGCTTACCCTACTGTGTGCGGGATACAGCATGAAGCTGATTTATTTTATCTTGATACCATTTTTAATGAAGCTTTTGAAGTAGCTAACAATGTAGCGCCGAACTGGTACCAACTTGTGTACTAGTTCTATTTTGGACCAACGATAGTAATAAAACTTTCTCCCAGTTTGGATTTATGTATTTTAAACTCACGAATGATATTTCGAAACATCATGCACTGACGTTATTGCTATGGGAAAAGCATAAAACAATGTAATTTATTTTATTTATGTACATACATACGTACAAGTATATTTATAATAGAAAAAAAGTAGTTGAATTTGTTGAAGTTGTTGTGGCGCAGTAGCACATTGTTTGACTGTAAACGCGACGGTACTGAGTTTGATTTCCACTCGTGTTTGAATTCTTATTTTTTTTTAATTTCTCGCTCTATCATAACAATGTGAGGCGTTGAGTTCCACCAGTTAACACGCAATGTATAAAAACTCAGGGGAAAGTGGGGAACGGAGTTTATTAAACTAATTTCACCCTACCAACCCTTCTATATACCAGAAACAGCGTGAAGCTAAATTGAATTAAAAAGTTCTCTACTGATGTGAGTATAAGAAATTCAAAAGGATTAATCATTTATATCGTCACCAATCTACAACTACACTAGTACCTATACACTACGTACATAATATAAATAACGCAGCTGTACCCAATCCTAAACTAGATATCCTTACTGAGATTCTTGTAAAAATAATTGTATTGAATCTATGTAAAAGTTTGAATAAAACTGTATATAAGCCCACGCCTTAAGAATAATGCTTTCAGCCGAACTATCCAATTACGACGATGGTCCACCACATCCGAAACGTCATAACTTACTCGTCTTTAAATACTGCTATGTTAAAAGTTTATGATTTTTAACGCCGCCGTCAAGTTGCAGCGCGCACTTGACCTGTTGTCAAGTTGGATGTCGGAGTGGAGGCTCACCCTCAACGTGACCAAGACCCAGGCGATCTTTTGTTTGGTAACCAACTTAGGTCGCCTCCCCTGCTGCACCTCCTTGGCCAATAGGTCGTGTGGACGCTATATTGGAGTAACCATCGACAAGACGCTACATATGACCGATCAGGTGAAGAAGGCCGCCAACGCCGCTAAAAATTGTTTTTACGGCACTACGGCCTGCTTGCCCCTTCGTACGAGGCTGGATCCGTATAATGCCCATGTCACGTCACATCTTACATACTGGCGTACGTAAGAGGCGTAGGCGAGGCCTTGGCGTGATACGCGCTAACAAGTGCGCGTCACCGCGGGATATTGCTGATATTGATGGTAAAACATCACCTTAAGGCATGTCACCCAGGTTCCTTCCTACGTTAGGAACGTCAAGCTACAGAAAGACCTCAAGATAGAGAGCCTGGAAGACGATATCCGCCGACTCGCATCCAATGTGTTATATCGGAATATCTGCATTTGCAGAACATCGCGCCATGGCACACTCAACCGCCTGACACCAAGCGTCATCCAAGGGACCTCATTTAAATAGGCCCCCTCGGTCACTGTTCGCCTAAGCTGGGCCCGTCGATGTCTTGCTTTAGTGCCAGAGTGAAGAAATGAAAATATTAATAATAATAATTCATTTCGATCGATTCCCACCATTTGTCGTGTTATAGTCACATCCTTGTCCCACTACACCACAATGACCTCTATATAATAATTAAAAACGAGTATATTGGAACAAATAAAATATGAACCCACTAAATTCTTATTCGAACAACTGAGTCATACACGCATTATACTTGACTTTTGAACAGCTTTAAAAAATATATGACAATACTGCAGAAAAATGAAATCTAAAAACAAAAACTTAGACCAACATAATACAATATTTGAATTGAAAGAAAATGTATGCAACGTCATTACATGTGGATACGTAAGCCTAAAAAATAAAAGAGTTCGCTTTTCGCCCGCAGCAAAGTGGAAAAAATAATTTGGGACTTCAAATTTTCCCTGAGAACGTAATTTTGTAGTTTTATTAAGAAATTCACAAACGTTTCGTTTGGATTTTTTTTTCTTTATGGTGTGGGTACTTTTCGATGCGCGTTCACAAAATTTTTTTTAATGTTAAAATTAATTGATTGTATTTGAAATTATTGTAGCTGTGTTATGGTGCCATTTTTAAAATATAATTTCTATATTTAGGAAAAAAAATACTTTTGTAAAAAAAACGTAGCTATAAAAAATGAACGCAGCGGAATTTGAATCTCTGACCTCTAAGACATACGTTCCTATCAATTGCATCGAAATTCTATAGATAGGCTGGCTTGTTACAGCTTATACATGTAGTTAGCACATCGGTAGGTTCAAATCTGTCTATGTTAATTTTTGTCGTGCGTTTTTTAAAAAAAGGATTATCAGTGTAATTTTCTTTTTCTGAATAGTCAGAAACGATACAATTGTTCAGGTTAGGACCTGAACAATTGTTGAAATGGTATCGTTCAAATTTACTTTGTGATTTAAGCATATACGCATAAATATAATTACAATATACATCTAGGTTAAGTAAGCAATGAAAAAAAACAAAGACGGCATTGTTGTGCAATTGAGATTATGTTTATATTTAAATTAATTTTATTTTCCAGGTTTAGAAAGACAAAGTGACGTTGGGTTGCGCTATTTGCGCTACGATTTCGGCCATTCCCACCTTAGAATAGTCTGGTGCCCACCCCAGAAATTTTTAAAATTATCCCCGAAAAATTAAAAAAAAACAACACTTATACGAACATATCTGTTCAAAGCTAAAGTCCAATCCTCTCCCCACCAGAAAATGTCTCTCAAGACAGAGATACTATGATGTTAAGACACTGTTTTTACTTTCCTTCTTTTATGATTTTACGCGTTATTTTGCGTAACCCAACGCCGCGTTTTGTCTTATCAGATCGAAGATCGAACCTACAGAGTACAGTAGTTAAGTGAGTGTTCTATAGCGTATCGACGCTGACGCTTAAAATTAAATGAATTTATTTAATTTATTTTTTTGGATATATCCTGTATGCAGTTGAGATGCTATAAAAATAAAGGCAATGGTTGTATGTAATTTTTTTTAAAACATTTATAATTATAAAAATAGTTTCTTTGTTCTTGCAAGCAAAGCGCGGCGTCGACTTGATACGCAATGTCTCGAAAATTGGGCTAAAATTCTCTCCTATGAAGGAAAAAGCGAGAAGAGAGATTTTTTGTGAAAAGCACAGAGCGGAATACATTATCACTTATATTTTTTTTATTTAAGCCACATAGTATTAAAACATCTCTACATTTCTTTTAGTTGTAAATAATGGCAAAATTTTAATTAAATTGTAGTTTTTTGTTATGAAAGAAAATGAGTAATAAGAAATCTTAGCTTTGAAACGAAAATCTTTAGGAATTTTACCCGGAATTTGACCGTTTTATAAAGTTAAGAGGGTTTTTTATACTTATAATGATGTTTTTAGAGCGTATACTATGATAAATCTGCGATTCTTTTCTAAATTTAAGTTTGTTTCTAGTAGTCGTTTTTATTTTGTTTCTCATTCACTGTTACAATTTTAAATCAATTATAAAAAATCCTAGAGTACTGCTAAAGCTACTTAAGGCTAAAATAGCAATTAAAGAAATATTTCTACTTTAAGCTAGGCAATGCGTAGTTCGTATTACTTTTAATATCAAGGGTTAGATGAAAAATCACGAAAATTGACATTTCTTAACGTCTGAATATATATTTTTTATTTTCACTGTATTTCGCAAACAGCAGGGTAGGCAGACGGAACCTAGTCTTATGATACTACATTCCCCACTTTCCGCCGAAATCTGAAGGTATTGCGTGTTGATTGGCGGAACTTAACGCTGCGCTTTGCCTCGCTCGACATCAGAGCTATGAAATGAAAATATTAAATATTTCATTCCCCCAAATGGAAATTGAACCCACAACAGTACGTCACGTTTACATGACATGGTTGGCTGGTTGGGTGGTTCATATATTTTAAAATAATAAGTACAAGTCGTACGCATTGTAGATAGTGTGACTGCAAACGTAATGTGGTTTCGAATCCCATTCGGGCGAATTAACTTTTCTTTCGCTCTGTGATAAGACAAAATGCAGCGTTGAGTTGCGCCACTTAACGAGCGAATGTCTTGAATTCAGGTGAAAAACGGAGCATGAATTAACTTTGCACTAGAGCTCACACTGCCTGCCCTCCTGTATGGAGGGTATAGTTATTATTTAAAGTGTGAAGCTGAGAAATATAAATTAGTACGTAGGCATCTCTCTTAGTTGGCCGCGGCTGACAGTGTGCGACGATAAGTGCCATTACTCTACACTCAATGTATGTATATAAAAGTACTTGAGGCGTCTGTCATAAATACAAAAGATAAGTCCACTGATATTTAAATGAACCTTCTATTTTATTTGTGATTTTTTGGGTTCCGTATCTTTTAAGGAAAAAAGGAACCCTTATAAGATCACTTTGTTGTCCGTCCATCTGTCTGTTCGTTTGTCTGTCTGTTAAGAGCCTTTATCTCAGGTATATGCTGAGATCTACGGCTCTATGATTTCCTGATAAAAACATAACGACATTTACTTAGATAAAAAGTATGGTCTTTTATATAGCAAAAAACGCGTATTTCGACACTATAAAGGGAATCAAAATTCATAAAGTACGTCCGGTTGAATTGCTAGAATTATGAAATTTGGCAGCTAGGATCTACAGGTAGTACTAGTTCAGGGAAAAATCTGAAAACTCTACATTTGTGGTCCAATCCTAAAAAATAATAGCCTTTAATATCAAAAAACGCCTATTTCGACACTACAAAGGGAATCAAAATTAATAGGGTACTTTCGATCAACCTAGAATTTTGAAGTTTAGCATCTATCTAT
Organism: Heliconius erato demophoon; assembly: GCA_018249695.1. NCBI lineage: Eukaryota > Metazoa > Arthropoda > Insecta > Lepidoptera > Nymphalidae > Heliconius > Heliconius erato. Next base: position 12,130 of record DWQW01008723.1, read on the forward strand.
AGGTAGTACTAGATTATGAAAAAAATTGAGAACTGTACATTTCTGGTAAAATCCTAAAAAAATAGCCTTAAAAGGGGGGGCAAAATTTGGTATTAAGGCCACTAGTTCAATTTATCAGATGAAAGGGCTTTCTAAGCATAGCCTGAATTTCAGAATAAGCTCCAATTTCTGTACGGAACCCTCGGTGGAGGAGCCAAGGACGAGAGGTTTATTGTCAAATATAATTGGTCTAAAAGAAATAATTAAACTGCTTATAAAATAATTTAGTTTATTTATTTTCTATAAATTTTATTATATTTTCAATTTAGCATCTTTTTGGGGGTACATTACTTTATTTTTATAAAGTGAATTACTAATCTCATTGGACCCTTAAATATTTCATAGGAAAGAGCACCCTTTTCGCGTTTCCAGGAAAAGAAATCACAACAATTGTCGATGTTAACAATAAATTTGTCGTATTGTGTTAAATTGTATGAAATATTGATAATTCATAATATGAATTGACTCATTGTCATACAATATTAGACAAGATATCTAATAAATAAAAAATATATATTCGAAAAAAAAAGTTTTTTTAGCTACATGATGTATTCCGCACATAGGCAAAGGAAACCTGTGAACCTAGTATTAAGACTTTTCGTCGAGTTCTGGAGGAATTGCCTGTTAAGTAGCGGAATTTAACCCTTTGCCTCATTACCGGAGTGAAAAAATTAAATTTAAAACATTTAATTTCTTCAAGTGGGAATCAAAACCACGACCTGTGGCGTTTACAGACGCATTCCTGTGCCGGTCGCCGCAACTGGCCAAATATATGTTATTTTAATGTATGTAGATTAACAGTTCAATTTGAAATACGAAAAATCTAAATTATTGTTGGAGATTCCCTAAAGCTTACATTTGCGTCGCAGGGGATACTCCGAGCGCGTCCTCCTGCAACGCGATGTGCTTCCACTTGGTAAATCCATGAAATATGTACTAAGAAATTTCATTGCTTATCATAGGTCGCATACATTATGGCGGCACCCAAAACCAAATGCTCATTCATTACTATACTACTAAAATTCATTCCAAATTAGTAGGCTTAGATTAATAGAGAATTTAGTATTACCTATAATATAATTGTAAATGTCCGCTTCAAATATAATTTGCCACTATTATAGCATTTACTTTATATTTATATTTTTTAATATTTTAATTTAAAATCTTTCACTCTTTCATTATCGTCTCTTGTATTACAATAGAGGCAAACTTGTTATAACAAAGGTATCAAAAAGACGAAATTAAGATTTATAAAGTACAAAAAATAAAAATAAAAACACACACTTAAGTATTAAAAAAGTTTATTTTCTTTAAACTTTGAACGCAGTGGCTGACATTGAATCGCATCCAGGATCATTTCCACTGTCCACACATCCCTCAGTCGCGTGCTATGCCTCTTTCAGGACGCACGCTCGCGCCTCCCTCCTGAAACTTCTACGAAGATATAAGTGATAAATAATTATATATACTGGACTA
>DWQW01008724.1:0-13644 GCA_018249695.1 Heliconius erato demophoon
ACGTGTAATACATAATTAGCTTTATGTATATTTTATAAATATCAAATATCAACAATGGTCGTATTTTTTTATTTAAAACAATCAAAAATTCTTTGACGATAATGTCGTAAAAAAAATCATATTAGAACTCATTATAGTTGTCAATCGATTGTCCTTATTAAATCAGTAATGATGTATTTTAAGCGGGCGAAGCCGTGGGCGAGCCGCTAGTCTTAAATATGTAAAATATATATAGCATTACTAAAAATATTAGATTAGGAACAAGCCAAAACACAGTTATAGAAGATCGTTGGTTATTTTTTAACATATTATATTACCCATGCCTTCGTAGAATAGATTTATAGTAGTTTGTTAAACTGTTTTCGATAATTCCTAGTTTAAATATTACATATTCATTTTTCTTTAACACATATCTATAATGTATTAAACTATGTATTTTCTCTCATTTCTCTATAGAAAGTAACAACAAAAGAGTAAAATATATTTAAAATAGAATGTGGGAACGGAGGTGTTACTTTGCAAGCGAATTAGTTAATTGAAATAAATATTACACACCTACCACAGTTCATCACACATATTTTTCAGGCAAAATTGTGAAAATTTAATCAGATATCTTTATGTAAACATCCAACCACATAAAATCTAACATATTTTTCTCCTACCAAAGACTATACGAGAAATCTTTAATTTTTTTTAATCACACAAATAAGGATAGGAAAATAAATATTTTGGAACACATAGTTTTGATTGGACTTTTGTCGCCTATTATGCCATTCTTATTTAGCTACATCGAAATACTTATACTATTTAAAAAAAATGTTGGTAGCGTATGTATATTTTAATAGTTCTTGTTTAAGAAGCAGTATTTGTAGCCAGGCATTGGATATAATCCAAATGTTCCCTGCAATTAAGCCATACATCTTCATATACAATTGGAATTTAACTCTGTAACAATTGGTCATAAAATTCAGAAATTTATTTAGGTAAATTATTTCAATTTCTCTGCTATGATAGAGAAAGCGCTGCGTAGAGTTCCGCAATGTGTAAATTTGGGTTGTGGGTGGAGGATGGAGTGTCTTAACACTAGGTTCACTCTGTCTAATTTGAGAAAAGGCGTGAATTTGCTAATTGTTGTCTTGTTTAATGTAAAAAGATTTAGAACTTTCGCTAGACTTTAGCTTTCGCCCACGTGAAGCAGGATAGACAGGAGTCTAATGTTAAGACATTTCACTCCTCACTTTCCGATGAATTCTGAAAGCATGGCGTGTTCAGTCGCGAAACTCAACGCCGCACTTTGTCTCAACACCAGAGAGAAATACTGAAAATATTAAATATTTAATATCCTCGTGGAAATCGCACCTACAACCTGTCGCGTTTACAGTCACACTGGCCTCTATCTAGTTTTGGGCTTATTATTAGTAAAAAACACAAATAAAAAAAACCAAATCAGCTTCACGCTGTAACCCGCACACAGCAGGGTAGGCAGAGGGAACCTAGTGTTAAGTAAACCACTCCGTTACCCACTTTCTGCCGAATTCTGGAGGCATTGCGTCTTGAGTGGCAGAACTCAACGCCGCACTTTGCCTTGACACCATAGCAAAGAAATGGAAATATAAATTGAAGTAAATATTTCATCTCCTCGAGTGGGGATCGAACCCACAACCAGTCGCTTTCCGTCGGTTCAAAAAGACATTAATAATTTCAAAAATAAGTCACCACTTTATTAACATTAATTCCTTTAAAAAAATTATCAAAATAAGGTTACTCTGCGTCATAAATAGACCTTAGGTACTTAATATGAAAAAAAAACGACCGGGCTCTATGAAATCCACTCATATCCTAATTGGTGGCGCCATTAAACTCTGACTCACGGAATTAAGATACTTCAATGTACGTATTGTTTATATGCTTGATGGTAGTTACATCATGAATTCTATATTTAGGTATTTTAGCCTACTTTAGGTTATAAAAAATAAAAATAAAAATTAAATAAATTTAAATTAGCTTCACGCTGTATCCCGCACACAGCAGGGTAGGCAGAGGGAACCTAGTGTTAAGACACTCCGTTCCCCACTTTCTGCCGGATTTTGGAGGCATTGCGTGTTGAGTAAATAAAAAATAAATATTAATAATTAAGAAATATCTTGAAGGCGTCGTGACGCAATGGCACAAGGTGCGAATGTAAACACAACGGATGTGGGCTCGATTTCCACTAAAGGAATAATTAATATTTTTATTTCCTTGTTCTGGTAACGAACGTTACTTAACACACAATGAAACCCTAAGAACTCGGCGGAAAGTGGAAAATCGAGTGTTTTAACACTACGTTCCCAGGTTCCCTCTGCTTATCCAACGTATACAGCGGAAAGCTAAAAAAAGACATATGTTTAAATTTTAGGATAACTTCTACAATATTTTATAGCTTATGCCCCAATTTATAGTACTAGTTTAATGCTCAGTTGCTTTTTATTTATTATAATATCACTCTGCACTTTCTGTCCATTTAGAAACTTTATATGTATAAAGTTGAGCGAAACTCAACGCCGCAGTTACCCCACCAAAATTGGAGAAAACAAAAATATTTGGAAACATACATCCCGTGAACACGATTCAAATCAGCAACAACCCCAAGCATCCCAACCACGCCCAACAGCATTATATCCATCACAATTTGACATATTGCCTAAATTGTACAAACCCATATTCACAAGGAGAAACTTCACTAAATAACATATCGAAACTTCACTAAGAAACATATTATGAATCGTGATACATCAACATCACAAATAGTTGTAACACCACAAATATGTGATGTTTACTAGAATAGAGGTCACCAAGCAGATGGTTGACCGTTGTAGTCTTACATGGACACGCTAAACTTGGACGACCGTCGACTGGATTGCCTTACACAATATTCTTTATTAAATGAACAATGATGAAAAAATAGTAAATGTTATATACTGTTAGATATCAGAGGTGGTTAAGTTTTTTCAAAAATAAAGAAAATAACATATATCGTCTGTTTCTAAATTATTCGAAATGTGATTCTGGGAGGGCATGTATGAAGAGGTTCATGACAGTGGACGAGGCGAAAGAGGTATGTAGAGACCGTAGCGTTTGGCGCTCCGTTCTCTCTGACTACCCCGCTAGGGATAAAGCGTGAAGTTAGTTTAGTCTGCGTAATTGCAAAGTGATATGTATCACCCAATAACAATATTTCACACTAGTTTCCTTCCAATAAGGGCCGTTGCTTACAAGCAACTGCCCCCGATTGACTTTTCTTTTTTTTCTAAAGGACTTTATTGCTGTTGATCTGGACTGGTGTTGACAGCGTCACTGGGCGGGGAGGGGCCAGAGTAGTCGCCAATAGAGCCACTATTGACACAAATTCATTGCTTTTATAGTCTTTTTCACCTGAATCTACCCTCTTTTACACGAGTTTGCTAACAGTACTACAATTTAGTTTAGCAGACTTAAGATGGGCCTGTATTTTAGAAAGAAGAACGGCCACCTCGCACTCTGTTGAGAAAATGTGGACTCCTTTATAATGCTATTAAACGCTTGATACCTCAAACATTACTTACAAAAGCAACATAATCACTAGCCAAGGTAGAATTGAAATAGATCCAAAAAATTATTAGACTCACATTCTTTCTATAAAAAATATTTGACAAAAATATATATATTTTTGTTGTTAAATTTTAAAACCCCATTATAAAAAAATAAAAATATATTTCATTTACAATAGGTATATTCATTCACGGTTGGATAAATTAAATTAAGTGTATATAAAAAAAACAATAAAAGGCAGCTTGACAAAAAAACTACGAAAAAATAAGAATCCAATGCCTAAAACATATTAACGATCAAAAACAACATAAAGATAAGGAAAAACAAAATAAGACAACTTTAGAAAAAAACTAAAGAAACAAGAAGAAACAAAGAAAAACAAAAATTACAAGAAAACACCCACAAACGAGGTGTATCCGACAGCGGCACAAGGACTGTTATCTTAGCGGGTCGAAAGCCCTACAGAGCGGCGGCAAAGCAAACTGAACTGATGGACGATACGCTTGTGAACACTCATATTGCGGAAACTCAATAATGTTGTGTACGTATACTGTTTGTGAGAAAAAAAAACTAAAACACCATGTTTTAGTTGACTTTAAAAGCTTCCTTATATCTACTAGAAATCAAATATTAATTAAACGAACTTTTTTTTTCAGCTTCAGGCTGTAGCCCGCATATACCACGATAAGTAGAGTGAGTTTAGTGTTAAGACACTCCGTTCCCTTCTTACTTAAAATACATTATAATAGTAACAAAATCGAGCAAAACTCCTATTTAAGCAGGCCGATTACTTAATAATATGTAATTTCAGGAGCTACGCCTCAAATTTAAATAAAAAAAAACCATTTTATGTTGGATAGTCTATTTAGAGAGGACGCCTATAAAGTGTATAAAACAAGAAACGTGATGATTCCATCACGTTTCCATGTAACCCACCGTACATGCGGCCAGTTCCAACGGACACTCAGAATGTCTGAATATATTGTGTCATATTCATATACAATTCTTAGTAATAGTTAAAACTAGTTCTTATATAAAGGCCGTACCGATAATGTTACTTTAATCAAAATAACTAACTCTTTTAATTTTACTTTAATAACACTTGTAACTTTATTTTAAAAAAAAATCAGCTTTTCGCTGTATCCCACACAGCAGTACACAGCAGGGTAGGCCAAGGGAACCTATTGTTGAGACACTCCGTTCCCCACTTTCTGCCGAATTCTGGAGGCATTGCGTGTTGAGCAGAACGCGCTTAGCCTCGACACCAGAGCGAAGAAATGGAAATATAAATTTAAGTAAATACTTCATCTCCTCGAGTGGGGATCGAACCCACAACCAGTCGGTTTTACAGTCACACTTCGTGCCGCTGCGCTACGAGTGGCCTTAACTTTATTTTAAAAAGTCCGAAATCCATTTAAATAAACACCAAATTATAACTAACATTGGAGAATCGGTACCAAATTTCAAAGTAAATTGTTTATGCAAATTCTTCAGTCATCATCCTTTCAACACGACTGACTTAAGTGACATTTCACGTAGAATGTTTAGGCGTCATTAGCGGTGTGCGGAAAAAAATACAAGTACCCGCCGTTAGCGTGAAAACAAAATATAAACTAAATACACTATACTACAATAAACTTTTAACCAGTTATTTCTATTTGAAGATTTGCCATATTATTTACTTTATTTGTACCTACTGTATTAATAGTTACAAGCGTGACGGTTGTCGGTTCGAATCCCTTATCGAGGAGATGAGGATATTTTAAATTATTTTCATATCCTCGTTTTGGTGAGTCTTGAAATTTTGGACTTGAAAGATGGTGTTGGGTTTAGCTACTTCCATTTAAGACAGAAAGGGAAAAATGGAATGTTTTGCCAATAGGTTCTCTTCTTCTTCTCGTTTTTCACCGCAAAGCATAGTAAGCATTTGCTGAGAAAAACGAGAAGATGAATAGACCTTTAGTCATAACTAATATGTTGGAAGGATTAGATCGCACCATCACGGCTCTACGCATTGTGAATTACCAAGAACACCTTTAAAAATTGGAGGTTATTTTAAATTAAAAAAATCAGAGGTTAGGTAAAGTTAAAGTAAAAATTAAAGGAGGTTATTTAAAGGAAATAGTAATAATTAAAGCATTTGTAGATGCTACGCTTTTAGGTTTTATGTCGCTATTTTACATTTGGAACGATGTTAATTAGCAGTAACAGGAAAAATACACAAAAATCTATAAAAAACAACAAAAAAGGATATTTCCCATTCCGAGATAAAGTGCGACAAGTTACACACATTTTTAATGGAATAAACAACCGTGACGCAATGGAACGGTATCTGACTGTAAACGTAATTGTTGTGGGTTCGATTTTCACTCAGGAAAATGATTGTATTTATATTAATTTCATTTCTGTACTGTTACCTTGTAGACAAAGCTTGGCATTGAGTTCCGTCACTCGACACAGATTTAGGCAGTGTTTTGTAAATTGAATGTTTTTAAACTAAGCTTCAAAGAAATATTTCCTAATTTGAATATTTTTTGTAAAAAATGGAGAAACAAACCGCTACCTCTCATACCTTGGCCACCCAACGAAATGACCTTAACAAGTGACAATAGGACGTTAAAACTTTTGTTCTAATATTACTAAGTATAGAGGCCACTTAAAACGAGTTACGTACATACATACAAACAAACATACATACATACATACATACATACATACATACGTAGCTCCGTTGTGAAAGCTGTACTCGTATTTGCATTTACAACACAATCTATTAGACAATTGACAAACATGATGTCACCGTATCTCATCGTTTGTGCTTGTGCCAGTTGAAAATTAGAAACCACCGGTCAATTTCGTTTTGTAAAAGTTTTTTTTTGTTTTAAAAATGTTAAAAGAAATCTAGGAATTGTGAAGATATTGTAGTACAATTATTATTAGTTTCAAGTAACATAAAATATGAAATATTCTGATTTTCCTACTTTTTAAATCATTGAAATTGAAGCTTCAAAATCAATCTTTTAACAGCTATTTCAACTATCATTATATCATATAATTTTGATTCCGAAAATTTCTTACGTATCGCTCCTACAGTCGCCCAGGAACCTACACACATGACAAATTTACTTTATTTAGTTCTCCACTGTCGGTCGAATTTTGGTGGCATTGCGCGTTCAGTAACAGAACTCAACGCCGCACTTTGCCTCCTTCCCGGTGCGAGGAAATGAAAATATTAAATATTTCACTTGAGTGGGAATCAAACTACAACCTGTTCCCCTGCGCCACGACTGGCCTCAAGAATTTGAATTTCTCGCATCGCCCATTTATATGTGTAAGCGACGGGGGCAGATGAAACCTAGTACTAAGACAATTAGAAAAAAAGATAACTTGTTGAATAACGGAATTCAATGGAGTATTAGTCTTATTGAAAATTCAAAATATCGAATTTACATTCCCACGTTATGTTACAGTAGTACAGCACAGGGGCACAAGCGTGTGACAGTAAACGCAACAGATGGTGGATTCGATTTCCACTAGAGAAAGAGAAAGATTAAATATTTCGGCTGACAAGGCAAATGCGCGGTGTTGAGTTCCGCCACTCAACACGCAATCCCTCCAGAATTCGGTGGAAAGTGGGAGCCGGAATTGAAACGGGTCTTAACATTAAGTTCCCAGGTTCCGTCCACCTACCTTATTATGTGAGGAATACAATGTTAAGCTGAATAAGTAGATATTCCCCCAAAAGGAGATTCGAACGTGCAAGCATAGCGTATACAATCAGACACTGATCCACTTCGTAACGATAGCGCGTACAATATTTCTATATGCTATTTTATTCCATTACTGGTAGAAAATCAGTAATGCAAACTCATCAATCAGCCTGTGCATCTTTAATAAAACGGAATTGACGAAAACGAAATATATTTTTAAACCTCACTAAAAATGCTTCAAGTAATATTTTTTATATTATAGAAAGTTTTTATACAAAGTATATGTTTTTATAGAAGTTTTTCATTTGAACCAGTGTTCGCAGCGATTTAAAAACAATATAATTGTTAACGTAGCCCTTATGTGAATATATGTTATAGGTTTGTAAAGAATATATCTGCTTTAAAATAAAAACAATAAAAATTATAAAATGAAATAAAAATTATAATATTTAAGCTCACATGTGTCTAATCGCATTAAATTTAAATCAAATATAGTAGATATTTGAAATCTACTATAATTATACGTCTAAAACTAATTAATCTAAGCCTTCGGATGCAGCTGTCAAAATAATAGGTAACGTTATATCTAGACATGGCAAAGGTATTGCATCTGTCAGCCTACTCAGTGTGATCTATTGATTTGGTTAGTGCAAATAAATTTCTACATCGATTTTGATTTCACCTTTTGGAAATTTTGACAAAATAATCTTAATTCCTTTTCAAATTTCAAAGTTAATAAGAAAATAAATATGATATACATATAGGTATGTATAGCCAGTCAGAGGCCGGTCGTGGCGCAGGGGCACAAGTTGTGACTGTAAAATCGACTAGTCGTGGGTTCGATCCCCACTCAAGGAGATGAAATATTTACTTAAATTTATATTTCCATTTTTTCGCTCTGGTGTCGAGGTTCCTCTCAACACGCAATGCCTCCAGAATTCGGCAGAAAGTGGGGAACGGAGTGTCTTACCACACTAGGTTTCCTCTGCCTACCCTGCAGTGTGCGGGATACAGGGTGAAGCTGATTTATTTATTTGTTTAATAGGTATGTATAAACTTAACAGTCTGTCTGCGATTTCAAAACAACTGCAGTTTTTCTAGTGCAAATCGCTATAATATAAACGGTATTAAAACACAAATAATTTCAAAATTTTTGTCTGTCTGTTTGTCCAGGGTAAACTCCGGAGCAGCAAAACTTGATTTATATTAAGGAGCAACATAGGCTACTTTTTATTTCTTAATTCTCGCGGGATCGTTTGGGCCCCTATTCTCAAATAATCAAGAAATATTTTTATTTTTCGCGAAAACGCGGTGCTGGGATCTTTCACGTCACAAAAAAAATATAGAAAATAAACAAAATATGGTCTGTATGAGACAGACCAAATATAATTTTATCAATTAAAAAAAAAACACATTTTACTGAATTAGTAAGTGACGTAAATTGTCAGAGCCGCCATTACAATTACATCATATTTGTAGCATAATATAAACTATATTCTGGACACATGGCTAATTCCTAGAGATAAAAAAAATATTTAAAGTTTTTAAGCCCAACACTTGTGGATAAAATATACAAAAAAAGCACATGTTTAAAAATATTGAAATGAGGTCATACAGGAACTTTACGATAACACTGTACGAATAATGAAGCTTTATATTATAGAAATTAATTTTTATACTACAAAAATATTCGTGGAAGCATGGTGCTTCCAGGAATATAAATAAAAAATACTAGTCAAGTTTGAGTTGGACTCGCCCACCGAGGGATATGTACTAATTTTATAATTCTTCACTTAAGATCTGGATAATTTAATAAATTCAGCTCGGTACCTCCAAGATTTCTTAAGAAAAAGGGTCTTGACAGACAGACAACGAAGTGATGCTATAAGATATTAAGGTACGAAATCCTAAAAAAGCGATCTCAAAACATTTTATTTAATTTTCATGTTCTATATTTATTTTGTTATATATATTTATTTTATGTTCTATATTTATGTTTTTAAGGACTTTTTCCACTTTTATAATTATATGTACATAAGAGACTTTGAATATCATAAACTAATTGAGAATCTGTAACAGATTGTAAATTATTTTATGGCATTTGTGCCCTTTCTGTATTAATGGAAATACTAAATATATTTTAGTGCTCTGTATTAGAAACTCTGTTGCAGACTCACGCTTCATCTCGCAGTTAGCAGGATAGGCAAAGAAAACCTGGGAACCTAGTGTTAAGACATTCCGTTCTCATTAAAACACTCATGTTCCCTACTTTCCGGCGAATTATGGAGAAGTTGAGTAGCGGAACTCAACGTCGCGTTTTGGCTCGTTACCCGAGCGAGGAAAAAAATATATTAAATATTTGTTTTCCTCGAACCCTCCACCTGTCGCGTTTACAGTAGCACGCTTATGCCACTGCGCCCTGATATTGTACATAAAGGATAAATATTTAAAAACATTTTATTTTCATAATTTATAAAGTGTTATTCCACACTTAGAGGAAAATCTTTCTAAAAAAAAGTATAAATAATTAATTTTTATTACAATCCGTCCCATATTTAATTTACTATCGTGTTAATTGCTAATAAAAATTTTAACAGCCAAGCAATCATCCATAAAAGGCTAAACTTTATATGCAAAAGTAAGCAAAATATATTTGTATTAACTAATTCGTATAATGCAGTTGCCCTTGAACTAAATATGTTGGGAGTATCTAGAACATGTGTTATTCAATACGGTCAGTGTATACACACTTATCTCGTATATCAGCAGTTCTTAGTCACTAAGACAAAGTAGGAATTAAAAATTTTGTTAATAAGTATTAAATTTATAATTTAAATACTAAAAAGGCACGCTTTTCTATAGAACACATTAATAAGAAGATAATCAGCAAGCAGTCCAAGGTTCCGTGAGCCATCTCCCAATTCCATCATGAGAACAGCTCGATGGTACCATAATATTGTATTGTCGTCAAATCTTCATATACATCTAAATCGGCTTCACGCTGTATCCCGCACACAGCAGGGTAGCGTTAAGACACTCCGTTCCCCACTTTCTGCCGAATTCTGGAGGCATTGCGTGTTGAGTGGCAGAACTCAACGCCGCGCTTAGCCTCGACATCAGAGCGAAGAAATGGAAATATAAATTTAAGTAAATATTTCATCTCCTCGAGCGGGGATCAAACCTACAACCAGTCTGTTTTACAGTTACACTTCGTGCCGCTGCGCTACGACCGGCCTCAAAATTTACATATAATTGCAAAATTTCATGATGATACAACAACTGACAAAGAATTCTACTCTAACTTTTATTACATAGTTACTAGTTATAGCTCGACCTATTAAAAGCGTGTTTCAAAAAATATATAAATAAATATATTTGTAACTAAAAACTGTAAAACTACTTATAAAAAAAATTCAAATCAGCTTCACTTATATTATCCCCATTCAAAAAACTGTAGATATATTGGAATATAGCTGATTTCAACGAAAAAGAATCATCTTGGTGTAATTTTTAGTTTCTGTTTTTATTTCTATTAATTTCTGAGAAATGTCCACACATATATATATATATATATATATACGCTTATGAAATTTAGCACATGTTTGTAATTATAATATTTTTTTAACGAAGCGCGCGTTAAATGGTGGACTAAACATTGCATTTTGATTAATTGAAATGAGAAACCACCGTTTTTTATAAAAACAACATTATTTTTTAGGAACAGATTCATCCCACACTAGTTCAATTAAACAAATTTAATAGATACTAACTAATGTCTACGATGAGAGAAACACATAACCAATTTGATCTATACACACATCACATTTTGAGGCCAGTCGTGATGTAGGGGCACAAGCGTGCGACTGTAAAGGCGAAAGGTTATGAGTTCGATTCCTACTTAAGGAACTGAAATATTTAATATTTTAATTTCCTCGCTCTGGTAACGAGGCAAAGGGCGCGTTGAGCGCCGCCACACAACACGCAATGCCTCCAGAATTCGGCGGAAAAGGGGAAATTGCACGATTATAATGGGAGCGGAGTGTCTAAACATTAGGTTTCCAGGTTCCTTTTTTAGGAGTTATGTATGTACAAATCAAATACTATGTAAACGAGCAATACAATTTTTTATCAAAATTAAGCAAAGATCGTTAATGTAATTGTCAAAATTAGTCTTATAGGCTCATTTAGGTATAACCGTATAACCTAAATTGGCCTGGAGTGAGCTCATACAAAAGTTTGATTACTGTCATTTTTTATATCTTTTTCGCAGTTATATTTATTTAAAATATAACAATAAAATATCATTTAATTAAAACTTGAATAATTAGCTATTTTTCTGAAGTACAATATAATATTATTTATTTAGCTTCACGCAGTATCCCGCACATAGCAGGGTAAGCAAAGGGAACTTGGGAAGTGTCTTAACACTAAGATAAGACACTCCTTCACCAAATTCAGTGACGGAACTCAACGCTGCGCTTTGCCTCGTTACCAAAGCGAGTAAATGATTTAATGTATACTTTTCATCAATATTACAAATTTTCATTGTACATATTATATTAGTAACTAAAATTAGTATCGACGCGACGTTTCGCTACGCACATGATTGACAGAGTACAAGGACGACGGCTCGATAATTAATTAGACTGCATTTAGAAAAATAACGTATGAAATTCTTTAAAGTAGAAAAAAACTTTTAAAATATTTTCAATTCCACAACAATCACTAATACAAACTAAATTTTTAACGTAGCGGGACTCGAACCTGTGCCTCTTAAAATCCATCCAAGGTTAAAATGGTTATCTGAAGTGTATTCTAAATATTACTATAATTTTCGATAATTTTTTTGTGTTATTAAATTAATATAATGTCAGTAGCATAGTGTAGTAGTAATGCCTAACATAGAAAATATGTTATGTTAAGGATTAAAACTATAATATTATCAGTAATTGTTAGTTACTTTTCAAACCAAATAATATATTTAGTTTATTATTTATTAGTGTCACTTGTTAATCCAAAATCCAGGCTTAAACAAATAAAAAACTAACTGTCTTGTAAATTCCACGAATTGATTGCAAAATGGTTGCTGAGGCTGTACACTGGTACACCAAAATGTCGTCTTAAGCAAGAACTGTTGCTATTCTTCATATTTTCAACAATCATCTTAGTTGTTTTTCCAACATTTTCATTTCGTTTCACAAAAGTTGCTATATCCACTCCACATGTATCATTCACTGCTTTCCGACATTCTATTGCTGATTGAGAAGAGAACTTGCCATCTCCGAGAGCTGAATGGCAAACTTCATTAACTAATTCTAGTACAGCGACATCAGTTTCGAATATAACTTCACAGCATCCTAAAGTAAGACTTTGTTAATACATACAAATAGAAATATTTATAGGATATTTATATAAATTTAATTATAATTAAAGATTCTGAAAAGAAATTCTCTGTTTTACATATTCCTAGAAAAAACACATGTTAAATAGATAATTGTTAAAAAAACATTTAAACATAATAAGATACATTATTTTGTTCACAAAAAAAATTGTTATTAGAAGATCTGTCAGTATGTTACATAGGCATTAAAATACATCGCACCTTTAGAATTATAGTGACCTAATCAAAAAACCATGATTTTGAGTTTTTGTAAGAAATTGACCTTTTTCTCCGCTTTCTGCCGGCCTTTGGAGCACAACCAAGGACCAACCAAGTGTCTTAATTCTAAGTTCTCTCTGCCTACCCTGCTGTGTACAGCGTTGTTTTAGGTCAATTTCTGACAAAAGGTCAGTATAATTCTAAAGGTGTGACATATTTTTTTTAATGTATTATATAAATAAAATATATCCATACTACAATATTTTTTAGGCAAAATAAGCCCTTAGTAACAGCTCAAAAAGTTAATCAAAATTTTTAAAGAACAACATTTGTATTAAAAAACCAGTAACATTTAAATAGAAGGAATACAGATTAATAATATCACTCAAAATGCAAATAAACTAATTTGATTAGACCAATAACGAGAATTTGATAAAAGTTTTTTTACATAGAAGTGATAACATTTTAACTAATGTTTCAATATTAATGTTATTTTTCTGCTTTTTTTATCAATATTTACTTGAATTATAATTGAGGAAAATATTACATTATATCATTAAAAAATAAATAAAGCATTTTAATAGACAACTGGCATGACATATTTTGTTATAGCCTTTAAAAAGTATAGTTTATAATTAAAAAATAATGACACCTATAAATTATGGTACACAATTTTTTTTTCTTATTATTTTAAAATAATATATCTATGAACATTAAATAAAATATCTACGCAATTAACAAAGATGAGTAATATGCATTGTGCAT
>DWQW01008725.1:0-13643 GCA_018249695.1 Heliconius erato demophoon
TGTGGGTTCGATCCCCACTCGAGGAGATGAAATATTTACTTAAATTTATATTTCCATTTCTTCGCTCTGGTGTCGAGGCTAAGCGCGGCGTTGAGTTCTGCCACTCAACACGCAATGCCTCCAGATTTCGGCAGAATGTGGGGAACGGAGTATCTTAACACTCGGTTCCCTCAGCCTACCCTGCTGCGTGCGGGATACAGCATGAAGCTGAAAAAAAAACATTAATAATAATTTGTACGAAAAGGACGTAGTTTTTGAAAAAGATTTTTCTTTCGAAAAATATTTAAGGTATAAAAGCTGAAGAAAACTTGGTGAGATTATCAAAGAAAGCTTTTCGTGCGCGATACTTCATTAAGCTTCATAGCATCACGCTAGGATTATGGGCTAACTCTTGTTCGAGCTGGATCTCGTAATCTCGTGCCAGTACGTGCTACACCACAACCCACAAGTTTCCATGTAAACCGCATTGGGGTTTCTTTGGGAATATTTAAGTTTCTTGTGCGAAAATTTAACCTAATTTTTGTTAAATATACATATATATTTTGAGAAAAGATATTTATATTATAATATTATTTATTATTAAAAAACAACGCTGTCGTAGTAACTGGCATATATTTTAAAGGCTAACGATGACTGTAGGTCCATACTTTCTATTCATGGAAATATTAAAATTTTATATTATTTTAAGGCCATTGTGACAGTGTGAAAGCACCTTACTGTATCACTATGGGGCTGGGTACAACCCTCACTCGGAGTATTTTTTTTATACAAATTAGCTATACGGCAAAATAAATAAAAATCTTGTCTTGAATTCAGGCGGCAACTGAACAACGCTCTATTCATATTTTTTTTATTTCTTACTGTAGGAAATGGAATACGGATTTAATCAATATAATTTTAACACTTTAATGTTTTCTCTTAATAGAGGTTGAAATAATTGATAAAGATCTTTTATTTAAATCCCTATAAAGATGGTAATTTCATATTCACAAAAGCCTGGTTTTGCACTAAATTGTGAGATAAAACGGATTTATGGCCAAACTTTGGCTAAATATTAGCGTTATAGTTTCGTACACATTCTTAAATTACTCCATATTTTGGGTAAAAGTATTATTTATGTACTAAGTTGTTTATTAAATGGAATTTATTGGTCTGAAATATTTCCTTTTGTTGGACTCGTTGCTTTTCTTCTTTCTTACTTTACATATTTAAAATATAGTATATTTTATGTTAATATCCGAGTCGTGCTTAAAGTTTCATTAAGCTGATGTCGACGATATTTGTCTCAATAAATTCTATACTATTTTATAATAATCTCAGAAGGCCATCAAGACGCAGTGGTACAGCATTTGACTTTTAACACGATAATTCTGGGTTCCATTTTTATTCGGGTCAATGATTTTTTTTTATTTTCCCGTATTGGTAAGGCAATGTGCAGCGTTGATTTACGCCATTCAACATACCATTTGTAGGAATATTGGACACTGGAAAATGGGGTGGGTGGTATGAAGACCGTATGTCTTTACACTACGTCATCCTACCCTCTCATTTATTCCACCCCCCTTCGGGTGAAGGATTTGTTATTTATTAATATTTTCATTTCTTCGCAAAAGTCCGGTATTGAGTTGCAGCATTCTACATGCATGTCTCGAAAAATGGGGAACGAAATGTCTCATACTAGGTTTACGCTGACTACTCTGTTGTATGCGGGATACAGCGTGCTGCTGATAAAAAAATATAAAATAAGAAAACGTATAAAAATTTTAACTACTCGGGATTTGAGCCCACGCCTCTTGGACGGTTTCCAAGAGGCGCGGGGGCAACTCCAAATTTTTACACATTTTTTAAAAAGTATTTTTCTTTCTTAACTTTGAATAAAACTTTAAAAATGTTAAAAATAATTTGAATAGAGTTGTCCATGCAAAGGATTATGAGGTTTCAAAGTTTTTATTAAATGCATATCAATTCCGCTAGATAAAGAATGCCTGCCTGCAATAGCCGCTTGAATGTTTTTTAACCACAGAATAATCAAACCTTACTACAGGTAAAGGTAAATTCGTTCACAAATCTGTCTTGTACTAGGAACAACTTGTAAAGGATTAGTTCCTAGTTTTATTAATTTATTTTTATTTTTTTACTACAGGAGTATCTATTATAGGCTATTATCTATTTAGGGCTATTTTCCAGGGGATCTTGACGTTGGCTTTGAATTGATCTTTTGTGTAAAATATTTTCAGTTTTTAGGGTTAATTTTTTGTTAGTAAGAATTATGGGGTGGGCACCAAGCTATTGTGGTGGGCACGGACCAACCGACCCTGCCATCCCTACGCTCATGTTTCTCTTTAGGCGTATTGGCTCATAAAGACGATTGGCCAAGTCAATAAAACAACGTAGGTGATTATCCATTTCGCTTTTAGGTGGTTCTTTAACATTAATGTACTTCACAAAACTACAATTATTTTTAAAATAAGCTACAGCACCCTAAAATTGTAATTTTCGGTAATACATTTTTATAGTTTATAAACGTTGTCAATCACAAATTAATTGATTCATTCCTGGTTGGATATATTTTGTCAGAATTTTTGACATATGTGAAATATAATAAAATAAAAATACTATAATTTTTAGGCCATTTTTTTATACATTATTTTGCATGTCCAATTGTTTTCATCATTTTCGATCTTCACATCTAGCTTTCTTTGATTGGACAATTTAAGAACAAATAAAACTTCCTTCCAGCCTTATAGGCTAGTAGCTGCATTGCAGGTCATATAAAAATTAGGTCAGCAACGCTTTCACAGTTGTCAAGTCTCCAATAAGTTTTATAGTCGTTTTGTTGGTGTGTCCATAAGTTGATTATGTTATATTTACTATCGATTCCATATATCCATTTATTGATTTGTATTTGCTGCGCGGCGTTGAGTTCTGCTACTCAACACGCAATGCCTCCAGAATTCGGCGGAAAGTGGGGAACGGAGTGTCTTAACACTAGGTTCTCTCTGCCTACCCTGCAGTGTGCGGGATACAGCGTGAGGCTGATTTATTTATTTATTTTTATTTGATTTGTATTTTTTCTCGTGATCAAAGTACTTAAAGATTTTGCATTATTATGCGTAGATATACCATACTGGTAACTATATCATGTCAGTTAAATTTTAATTGAGATTTTTTGTCGTAGATTTCAAGATGAAGTTTACTGATTTGATACTTACCATATTAACTTACTATCGGTTGCCTTTTAATATTTTATAATACAAGAAAGTTTTAGCAATTAATAAAAAATAATGAATACTACTACTAACTAGCTATCTATAAGGAAGTTAATAAAAAAAACCCGTCAAACTGCACAGGTATCGCCAATTTTGTTTCACAAATATTGTTGCTGAAATGAAAAGGCACTATATTTTTTGTGTAAATTCAGCACTAACAGTTTCTAATGTTTTTGTTCGTATCGAGCGTTTCAAATCCGTTTTATTCAGGAACTAACGTCGGGGAATCAATATTGGAACACGTCTGCAATAATTAAAACAGGAGATTGATTGAGGCAGTTTGAATGTACAGCTTGTACCTTACGTAGCTTGTTCGTATAATATTTTTTTATATAATATTTGCTCTTCTGTTCTATGTTTCTACATAATACTGACCGGGTAGAGAGAACATAGTTTTTTTCAGCGTCACGCTGTATCCCACACTTAGCAGAGTAGGCAGAGGGGACCTGGGAACCTAGTGTGTACTGAAGGCATTATTTGTTGTGTGACTGACCAGAGCGAAGAAAATGACAATATTAAATATTTCATTTCCTCGAGGGGAAATCGAACCCACAATCTATGGCGTTTGCAGTCAGGTACACGCGTGCACCCCAACGCCACGACTGGGAATAAGAATTATGTCAATTTCTTATTTATTATATTTTATGTTTGTCGGTTCTGTTAAGATTTTCTCAAAAGTTGTAAGCTTCTATATGACTCTGACATTAACGTTGATCCGGAGTATACCAATTTAAGTTGTAAATTATTTTATAACTTTGGCTGGTATTTTTATATTAGTTTTGAAATTAAAAGAATTTTTATAAGCCACACAATTAAAGAAATAACACGGTAATGCTATGTGAGTATGTAATATAACCAGTCACTAAGCTTCATAACACTCGGCATATGTGTAATATTATTTGTTCGTCTCGGGTGTAACGTTTCAACTTAAATTGCAAACAGTAAAACAGCCATAAAGCGGTCTGTCTGGTTCCGATCTGGAAGAAGAATATGTATTTTTTATTTGTACAGCGCATAACGTGTTTACAGAGTAATCGCGGGAGCTCGATATAGCTATTTTTAACTACAAAATTGCATGAAGAACAATAAAAGTATAGTTTAACGTAATTGATGTGCACAGGTTAAAGATATATTTTTTACAGATTATATATATATATATTTTATTCACTTTATTTATCTATATCACTTTTTAGATATACATCGTTTAGATATGCAAAAGAACTGAAGACGCAACTACAAAACGTTTTGAAATATTTCAGAAGGAGGACCGTTATTGTAGCGCAACGTAAATATTTGAAATCCAAATGACATGAAATGTCAATTCAATTGGAATTTTTAATAGCTTTTACCCTTTTCGTAAGTATTTATACAGATGTTGAGCTTAAAAAAAGCAAAAAAAAGCAATCATCAAAGTGACTCGGTTCAATAATCGCAGTAATCGAATCACGTTGACTTCTTTAAGTATTTTTTTAGTTTGTGCAACTTTAATATTATGGAGACTACAGACGTTTATATATTATATAGTAATAATAATATAGAGGCCAGTCGTGGCGCAGCGGCACAAAGTGTGACTGTGAATCGACTGGTTGTGTGTTCGATCCCCACTCGAGGAGATGAAATATTTACCTAAATTTATATTTCCATTTCTTCGCTCTGGTGTTGAGAAAAAGCGCGGCGTTAAGTTCTGCCACTCAACACGCAATGCCGCCAAAATTCGGCAGAAAGTGGGGAACGGAGTGTCTTAACACTAGGTTCCCTTTCCTACCCTTCTATGTGCGGGATACAGCGTGAAGCTGATTTTTGATTTGTTTTATTTAATAATATAGACTTTTGAGGCATTCGCAGCTTGTTAGACACTCGGAACAATTCATTATTACAGAATATATCTACTACTTACTAAACACAAATAAACTAAAAAAATGAATGAGGCTACGTTTTTTCTTAATTTTCCTCTTAAGATATCCTTTTATGTCACACGAAATTCATTTTAATGTGAATGTAAGGAAAATAACAAATACTTCATGACGTTTACTGATCTCCTTTCAGTAAATTGTATATTCGAAAATTCGCGAGAACACATTAAAAGCTGATTAGGGGCAAACTTTAATATCAGTGGAAACAATCTCGACCAAGACATTGTAATGGCCTATAAAAGAGACAATAATGTGCTTTTGAATTTTACTGAACACGCGAAAACTTAATAATTTTAAACAAATATTCTCTCTCGTATTCTTGCTTACTTACTTCAACTTTATCGTTTCATTTCAAATTTCCCTTTTTCAAATCATAATAAATAGTGAATACAATGAATTTTATGTACATATTTATTTGTGACAAATAATCACGTTTATGATAATTAGAATATTCATCATCTTAATCCATGGTGGCGCTGTGGGATTACATTTGACTATAGAAATGACAGTTGCGGTTGCGATTCCCATTCGAGGCAATGATTTATTTTCATTCCTGGCTCTCAGGTAAGATAAGAGCGGTGTTGAGTTTCGCCGCTGAACGTGCAATCTATACATTTTTTGAAAAGTGGAAGCTATTTGACACATCTTGAAGCTTAATTATTCTTCCAAAATTTTTCAAACAATTTTTAAAGTGTTAATTCACACTTAGGAAAGAAAAAATACTTATTTAGAAAACGTATAAAAATTTGAACGTAGCGAGACTCGAACCCGCGCCTCCTGGAAACCGACCAGGTCGGTGGGGTTTTTATACGTTTTCTAAATAAGTATTATTTTTAACATTTTTTTAAATCGAGTTTGAAACCATAATCATCAGGCGCGTCCCTATTGTAAAATGATGCCTTTATATTTGTTTTAAAACAATCATCCTTAGAGATTTATATCTTCTAAATAACTTGCTGCCATGTTGTAAAGTGTGTAGTTACCTTAACTTTTCTTAAGACTAACTTAAAAGTAGTCGAGTCTTGTTTTTATTTTGTTGTGCGACAGACTTTTTGTCTCGGGCCCGTTGACTTAACTCAGTGAAGTTTAACGATAGCTTAACTGTAAAGCGACGAAGTAGACCCATTTAAATATTCACGGGAAAATGGTACTGATGTTCTAGAGGGGGAATAAGTTTGTTAGTAATGTTCTTGAATTTGAATAAGAAGAGTTTCCCTTTTATGTTGGTTTTAATTATTGAAAATTGTGTTAATAATAAAACATAAATGATCAAAATTTCTATATTGGAAATGCAAATATGTAGTAGTTCCTTAAGCACTCAATAATTGATATTCCTTTTAAAATTACAATAGTTAAAATATGTGACATTTTTTTTGTGAAATTGATTGATTTGAATTAAAATCTCGCTTAAGGTGATTTTTTATGTTTCTATACCTTTTATCTAAATTTCCTTTGGCTGTTTGGACTAAGTTTCGTAAGTCAGTGTATATTTCTTGTCTGTGTTAAAAAGTTATAATTTTAATAAAATAATAAGACTTTTCTAGAAAGATCTTTCGTTCACGAATACGTATCATTACAATGCTTATCAGGTAATGCTCTATGTTGGGTAACAATACGGTTCCTAGATTCTATGCATAATTTGTACTGAGGGCTAAATTTCCAATAACATGTCACATAACCTAATATAGTTATTAGCTGTATGTATAAAAATACTATATTAAATATATTATAACATATACTTAATAAAATGTATAGTATATTAAAAACAATTGAGGCCAGTCGTGGCGCAGCGGTACAAAGTGTGACTTTAAAACCGGCTGGTTGTGAGTTCGATCCCCACTCGAGGAAATATTTACTTAAATTTATATTTCCATTTCTTCGCTCTAGTGTCGAGACGAAGCGCGGCGTTGAGTTCCGCCACTCAACGCGCAATGCCTCCAGACCTCAGCGGAAAGTGGGGAACGGAGTGTCTAAGCACTAGGTTAAATTTTTGTAATCCGCCATTTAGTTGCGGTTGCCATTTTGGATTAAAAATATATTGATTCTGATCTGATCTGATTCTGATCTGAATTTGAACAAAAATTTAAATTGAGCCAAATTGACACGACAAGTTAAATAAAAGCTTTTAAAAATAATTTAAAAGACAAAAACATTGATCGTTTATCGTGATCTAAAATACTTAGGTATATTCCTCTAACCACTGCATTAATATTCTAGTATCGATCGACAGTTACTGTAACGATGTAAATTAATGGTTTGACTTCTCTCATTTCAATCTCTTTGATATTCCTTAGTTTACTTTAAAGTTTGTTTTAATCTTTCTTTGTTTATTTTCTTTGAAGTGGATCATTTATATTATTAAAATGTATTCCAATGAAAGCAGCAATTAAGTAAGTTGTTAAACTAATTTAACTTGTATATTTAATAGCAGTTAAACATAGCGATAGATAATAACTTTTTAAAGCTTGTTTTTTAAACTCCATTTGATCATTTCCATAAAAATGCTTGTCAATACGTATATTAATTAAAAAATATCAGTATGAGAGAATGAAAATATTAAATATTTCGTTCCCCGAGAGGAAAAGAAACCCACAATCGTCGTGTTTACATTCGTACG
Organism: Heliconius erato demophoon; assembly: GCA_018249695.1. Taxonomy (NCBI): domain Eukaryota; kingdom Metazoa; phylum Arthropoda; class Insecta; order Lepidoptera; family Nymphalidae; genus Heliconius; species Heliconius erato. The sequence continues at coordinate 7,800 of DWQW01008725.1, forward strand.
TTTGTTCTCCTACGCTATGACGGCCTCTCCTCGGCTTCAAAGGATTTTTCTTTTTTTATTTTATTTTTCGCTTAGTCATATAATACTTAATAAATAAGTAAATATATAGCGATATTTTATCTGAGAGCGAGGTACACGTTACCAGATGCTGAGGCAAAGTGCGAGGTTGGGATCCGCCACTCAACACGCATTGCCTCGAGAATTCGGCGCAAAGTGGGGACCGAAACTATTTTAAATGGGAACTGAATAACTTTACTCTTCCCAGGTGCCATCTGCTAAGACTGAGAGGTGCGGGATAAAGTCTGATGCTAAAGATGAATTTGTCTAATTCTCTTGAGTACATTAATTGGACAATATCTAAAAATAAACCTTTTACTAACAATTTTGTGTAATATTTATATTTAAAAAAAAAATAATATAAAGTAATACCTATAGCAAAAATATTTAATATTGTGGGAAGAAAATTTTACAGATATAAAAGTATATTGCAAAGTAACCCTTGGCGCGTACGTGTCTAGAAAACTTCAATTCTATTATCCGTTATGGCGTTACTGAAAATCCTTTAAAGTATTGAAATATATATATACAAATTTGCTAGAAATAACTTAATTTGTTAATAAATATTCTTTTTCACTTTACTATCTATTTCTAAGAAATTGATAGCTATATCTATTTATCTATCTATGCGAAATTATTTTTTGATGAACTGATTAGTCATCAGTCTACAGTCGTAAATCTTGCACGTTGGGTGGCAAAGTTTTACATGAAATATAGTGAAATACTAAGTTACAGATTATTTTAGTTTTCATGAAATCAAGAATATCTTTCCCTTTTAGCTATTATCTATTTGAAAAATTCATATGCAATCTCTCTTTTGTATCATGTGGCGATATTTTCTCTCTCTCTCTCTCTCGTCTCTTGGACTTTTTATTACAATAATAAAATCCAATAATAAATTTCTAAGAGTCGTCTTTTTTGACATATTTGTATTTTTGTTTTGGCATATCACTTTTTTACAAGGAAAAAGTCTGCATAGAATCTCAAAATTATTCACGAGACACAAGAATTGCTGAACAGCCAAAAATTATGTACAGCTTTTTGTTGAGCTCCGATTTTTCTGTATATGGGTCATTCTTAGATGAAGAAGCCTTTTAGGAAACAAAATATTTTACATATTTAGATTTTTCCTTCTCTTTTACAATTATGTACTAAGGTATTTGGAAGTAAATAAGTATATATTTGTACTACCTACATAGAGGCCAGTCGTGGCGCAGGGGCACAAAATGCGACTGTAAAACCGACTGGTTATGGGTTCGATCCCCACTCGAGGCGATGAAATATTTACTTAAATTTATGTTTCCATTTCTTCGCTCTGGTATCGAAGACAAGCGCTGCGTTAAGTTCTGCCACTCAACACGCAATGCCTCCAGAATTCGGCAGAAAGTGGGGAACGAAGTGTCTTAACATTAGGTTCCCTCTGCCTATGCCTCGGTTCCCTGCAGTGTTCGGGATACATCGTGAAGCTGATATATATATATATGTACTACATATACATATGTACGTATGTAGTACACATATCTGTTTATAACGTAATATTACGAAAATCTGTATTTTTATTATATAAAAACAGTTTGAAAAATGTTTGTGCGCAGTTTAAGTAAATTTTTGAACAATATCTTAACTAAGTACATATTATTTTTTTAGCATCACGCTGTATCCCGCAATATGCACATGGCAAAATAAAATAAAAAAAATTAAGTAAAATGCAGTGGATATTCTACAACATATACATTCTATCTATAACTACAAACTAGTTAGTTATTCGATCAAATACATTTTTATTAAGGAAATTTGAAATAAGAAAAAGCCGAAGCTTTTCCACCGTCAAAGGAGTGAAGTCACTTATTGATTTCTTTAAGTAATCACATTTTCTTTCCAGCTTTTATTTTCATTTTATACTATAGTAAAATTAAAGGTGAAGGAATATTCAGAATTTTAGTATGCAACTAGCTAGCGTTTTCTCTTGAGACTAGACCGGATATTGTATCCTTTCTTATGCAGACTTACTTAATTATGAAACTGGACTACTCATAGAAAACAAATAGGGTATTAGGTCGTAGCATGTACTTATACTTCACCACGATTAGTCATATATTTTAAAATTGTTAGTAGCCTTAACATAGATAAATAATGAATTGTTTTAAGTATTCATTAAATAGATAAATTTGAAATTAAAGAATAAATTATAAGTGCATTTATTTTTTATTTAGTACTTAGAACTCCATACAAAACTCTTATAATATATTAAACAAAAGTAATTATATAAAAAAAAATCAGCTTCACGCTGTATTCCGCACACTGCAGGGTAGGCAGAGGGAACCTAGTGTTAAGACACTCCGTTCCCCACTTTATACCGAATCTGAAGGCATTGCGTGTTGAGTGGCAGAACTCAACGCTACGCTTGTCGTCGACACCAGAGTGAAGAAATGGAAATATAAATTTAAGTAATATCGAAATATTTCATCTCCTTGAGTGGGGAACGAACCCACAACCAGTTAGTTTTACAGTCACACTTTGTGCCCCTGAGCCACGACTGGCCTCTCAATCATCAAACTTAAGTAATATGTAACAGTAATACAAACCAAATTCCCGTACGGGAAACTTAGCAACACATTGCATATTTCATTAAAAGTTGCTTAGCTAAACCCTCTTTAACCTGTAATTCCTCTAGAGCAACTTCATTAAATCCGGTCTTTTCTACAGCAAGAATAGCGGCGTACTCTCTTAGCACTTATAAAGTTATTAAGCTGACAAATTATCCTAGATGTCTGTAATCGCCAATGAATAATTTGTAAGTCGAAGTGGTCGAACCTGGCAATTCTGGAAGATCGAGCCTGAGGGGATGTGAAGGTTGCAATCTTGAACCATTTAGATCCACAACTTAGTTGCCCGCTGTAGTGTAGTTAAATACGATTGGAAAGGTTAATCGAGTTTATTCAATAACTTGTTGTACATATACAAATATATAAATAATTGGTTATCTCTAGCATTTACTAGGACTTAAAATTATTGAAAAAAATATAGGGAAAGATAATCAACTATATTTAATAAGTTATATATATAATCTATGATGTATCGCGGCGTTGAGTTCTGCCACTTGACAGAATTCGGCAGAAAGTAGGGAACGGAGTGTCTTAACACTAGGTTCCCTCTGCCTACATTGCTCTGTGCGGGTTTTTTATATAATTTATAGATTATTTTAAGCATTAATAGGGATGATAATTATGTTTGCATGTAATAATATATGTTCAACTGCTGAATTTAAGTAATATTTTCTATTGCTATTTTACGAAGATAATTATTTAAGTAATAATTATCTTCGTAAAATAGCATGAAACAGGTACAAGTAAATGTAAAACAAACAAACATATAAGGGGTTTTATGATTTTTTTTTCTCAGTTAAACAAACGCTATTTGTAAACACGTAACTTTATTATATTATACCCCATCTAATAGAACTTCCTCAAATGTCTCGTTAGTAGACATTACAGTAATATTGCAGTCTTAATCAGCCAATTTATGTCCAACGGTTTCATTTTCCTCTGAGAAGAATTACTCCTAAATGACACCCATTTCACGGGCTTTTAGTGAGTAATATTCTTTATATGAGAGATATTTCCAGACAGTTACGTCAAGATAAAAGATTTTTATGATTTCAGAAAGATAAATTAGAAATTCGTTTATTTTTGTTTTATGTGATAAAATCTATACATAGCAGGGACATATTGTCTACTTTTTTTATATTAAGAAACGTATTTATAAATTGTTCTCAATTGTGAAATCGATCTTAAGATCGATCTTGAGATTACTTTTTAATTAACAAATTATTTATTAATTAAAATGGTATCTCAAGATCGCTCTCAACATCGATCTCATAATGAGCTATATAATAAATACAGGCCTAAGATTTTTTTCAGCTTTGTGCTTTGTCCCAAGCGGAGAAGCTAGAGAAAACGTAGCGTTAAGCGGTCTCTACCTTAACCTTTTTCGTTTCATTCTCTATACCTCTTTATATATGTCATCTGGAGGGTCTTCATACTTTGCCATTCTTTCATTACTAATTTTTTCGACGTATCCAAGTCATATGGGCACGTTCTTCATCGTTTTATTTGAGGATACCTACTATTCTTTTAAATTGTATTTTTTTCCTTACAGTTATATATTATAATATATAACAAATATCATTTTAATTTTTAAAATTTGATGGCAGAATCTACTCAATTAAAAATAATTATAAATTTTGTAGTATACTTTCTTTTAATTTTAATTTATTTCATTTGTCGAATTTTTACTTACAAGTTACACTACATTAAACACAGTCGCTTCTTTGTTGTTGATTGGGTGATCAATATAACATCTTCATAGACATTGTAAAAGAATATTCTATCTATAAAAAAGTAAATTGAGTAGACTATCATTGAACACAAACATAAATTAATATATCAAATAAAAATTCAAATTCTCAAATGTTCAACCTAACTTAGTTCTGTTTGGCTGTAATCTTGACGAAATACAGCTTTCTGTATAAACATTTCTCCCTGCAAAAGCCATCGACGAGTCTCGAGTCCCGTCGCTTCAAAATGCCCGCGGCCGCAATTTGTATCCCTCCACTGGCATAAGATTGAACCTAACATAGATAAAACATTATATAACAATCTAACTAATACGATAAAGATTTTATCTTACTATAAGGATATACTATATCTTTTTATCCGATTTTAAAAAGATAGGTTTTCAATTTGACCTGTATGTGTGTGAAGTCGCTGAAATCGAATAATAGTTTGAGTAGTGAGTGGTAAATTTACAAGTGTATGTATGAGCTTTTTGTAAGTATTTATGTTAGTATGTCTGTCCAAAAATTTCTCGGTAAGTATAAGTTATACTGATACAGATCTTTTTTTTTTAAATCAAGTATTCCTAAAGTAGTTATTGAGATAAAGATAAAGTAGTTTTTGAGATATGAGATATGGGTATCCAATCATTTCTGGAGGAGACATGTACAGCTGAGGCTAACTAGCAACTAAAACCAGAAATAAATTGAAATATTAGGAAGCTTTTGAAAGTTTATTTGAGCAGCAAAATTGCATTTTATTCTTAGTTGATTCCAAACGATGCAAATAAAGCTATTTTGTATGTTGCCCTCGTATCGTCTCTATCATTTATTGGTTTTTAGTTTTTATAAAACTTTTTACCGTACTGTACTGATTGTTTCCAACAAAATTTCCACCTAGCATTCACTAAACAAGTATAGCATATATAGCGACGGAATACGTTATATGAAGGACATGTTTCAAAATGGGCTTAAAATTTAACTTATTAATTAAAATTATCCAAGTTTTAAACGTTGCCTTGTATATTTAGTTCTAAGCCGCGTATATTTCCCACAGGCAGCTTTTACGAGTAGGTATATGTGGTGGAAGAAACAAAAAGTAACTTCAAACCGAATTATGAATATAAAATGCGGAAAGCTTTCAAAATTTCATGTAAGCAATATTATTTTCGGCGTCATAATACAATTGCGTTCTACAAGTGTGCAGTCGATTTTTTTTATTTATAACAATATAATTATATAAGTTTAAATGCTTTTATTTCATCTTCTCCCCATATTCCGTAAGTAGCTGGGTAGGCAATGTTAGACACTCCGCTGGAGGAATTGTGTGTTGAGTGGCGGAACTCAACGCCGCGCTTTCGCTTGACACCAGAGCGAAGAAATGAAAATATTAAATATATCATTTCCTCGAGTGGAAATTGAACCCACGACCTGTCGCGTTTACTGCCACACGC
>DWQW01008726.1:0-13641 GCA_018249695.1 Heliconius erato demophoon
AAAGAATATCGTGAGTACTTATCCAAACCAATTAATTAATAATTAAGGCTGTTTGTATATCTATATTTCTTAAATGAATAATCATGTAATTCAAGCGGGCAAAGCCGCGAGCAGGCCGCTAGTATATTAATAAAATGTCATTATAAAATATTTTTTTTGTCTATTATTGATTTATAAGTTTTTCTTTTAGGAAAAGAATCTTACCTTAAAACTTAACTTAAGAAAACGTATTCTTAAGTAACTTATACACTTATTTTCAGCTTCACATTGTATCCCACATTTTCTTCTAGTGGGGATCGAAGCCACAACCAGTTGCGTTTACAGTAGCACACTTGTCCCCTTGCGCCACAAGTGGCCTTTTATACATCTACTAATCAGCTTCACGCTGTATCCCGCACACAGCACAGTAGGCAGAGACACCAGAGCGAAGAAATGGAAATATAAATTTAATTAAATATTTCATCTTCTCGATTGGGGATCGAACCCACAACCAGTCGGTTTTACAGTCACACTTAGTGCCGCTGCGCCACGACTGGCCTCTACTATTTAGAAAATATCAAATTTTTTACAAATTTATACCGTTCATTATAAGACAAGTCTTAAGAAGTGATTGTAGTATTTACTTATCTTTCAATCTATAGAAGAAACAAATCTGTCTTGAATATCGAAACTGTGTAAAACTGGCGCGCGGCCCGTCCATCACTACTCAACACGCCATTAGCGAGGATGACTCAATTTATTTTTACTCTTAAGATTTTATAGATAACCTTAGGGTTGTCGTAAAAATAACAATGCATAGTTTTGGCGCAAAAATATTATAACTACGCTAAACTTATGAAAATTAAAAAAAATCCTGCACACAGCACGCTAGAAAGATGGACCAAGTGTTAAGACACTTTATTCCCCACTTTCCTACGAATTCTGGCGGCTTTGCTTGTTGAGTGGCGGAAGTCAAGAGCTAAGAAATGAAGATATGAATTTAAATAAATATTTCTTTTCCTCGATTAAGAATCAAATCCACAACCTGTTGCATCTACAGGCACACATAATGCCCCTGCGCTGGCCTCGATTACAATAATATTTGAATGTATTTTTTTTTTATAATATACTTCTTTTTTTTTAAGTTACACGTTTAAGGTCTAACATTATTGATTGCAATAGTAATAGGCCTTAAATCTATATATTTTAAAAATATTATAGCATAATATATAAGGAATTGATAAATTATTAATTATAAATTATATAATTAGATTCTCTAGATATAACAAAGATACTGCATTTTTATGGGTGCAGTACGAGTGGGTGGGTGTTGTCGTGACCACTCTGTGATGGTACATCTGACCACATTCGACGGTCGTGGGTTTGAACCAGTAGAAACTTACGACCATATATTTGAAATTGAATTTTACCATTGGAAACTTTTTTCTATATTAGTGAAAGGTATAGTAATGATGTATATTATACATAAGTAAATAATATTTCTTTATAAATAATTTGAACTAGCTCTTCCATAATTGTGATGATGTAACTGTTTCAAGTTGCAGATTAACTTAACATTGGATATAACATTATTTATATGTTATTTTCTTTTAAAGTTAATTTAAAAAATATAATTAACAAATGCTACAGAGTGAAGGATAAGACAGTTAACGAAGCAATTTAAAGTTAAAATGGCTAGCGATCTTACTTCGTAGCACTTAGGTAACTTCAATATTTAGTGAAGTTACGTTTTTTTTTCATATTTATGAAGTAAGCAAAATGAATCTAATGGTATATGACACCATGATTTTCAGCTTCAGTTTTAGGTCATTCAGAATACACATATTAAATATTGATCAGCAAAACTCAAAGTCCAATATTGAATAGACAAGAACTTTTATTTTATAGAATAGTATTAACTATTTTTGTGAAGATATATTGGGAAGATGCTTAAGGTGAAAGTGTGAAAAATATATATTATTTTAGAATTTATACCTAAATATTTATAGGTATGTATGCTGACATATAAGCTTTCGGGTTGGGGACGTAGCTGAATTGAGCCTGGATAGTCTTTATGACGTGTGACGACACTATAAACAACGTCGCCGATATTGAAAGGAATTTTGCATATTGACGTTTATTGGCAATCGATTTCCCTGCACAGCGAAGTTAGAACCCGATTCTAGTACAAACTAGTTTCAGGAAACAAATATATAAAGGACAACACTGATATTAAAACGATTGGAGATTATAGTCTGAGGTGAAATAATATTAAATCTCTTTATCAGATTTTTTTATAATTTTTTATATACAAAGATAGATATTGAAAAAAAATTATCACATTCATATATAATAAATATCTTCTGAATTTAAATGGTACGCATAAAATTATTTTTCTTCTATATTAGATTATTAACATATAGAATTTATCTATAATTTAAAGCAAATATAAATTGATACTTCTATGTTGCCATAGCGTATCAGAGATACGTATTTCTATCGATATATAAAATAACATGTAACGTAAAGAGGCCAGTCGTGGCGCAGCGGCACAAAGTGTGATTGTAAACCCGACTGGTTGTGGGTTCAATCCCCACTCAAGGAGATGATATATTTACTTAAATTTATATTTCCATTTCTTCGCTCTGGTGTCGAGGCAAACCTACCTACTATAAATTATTAATAATCACATTTAAAATAAATTCCTTCAATTCACGAAACAGCTTTATAATAAGAAACAGTTAGTTAAAATTAACTATTTTCTTCCACACGAAGTTCAATATCACAACGGCAGTTGCAAAGTAATAATTACCAAATGCCACCGCGGAGCGTTGTAAATGGGGCGGTGAACTGAGTAATTTAAAGTTGGAGCGCCTGGTGACTTGGCGAGCTCACCTCTTAGCAAATTGGTTCATACTTAAGATATGTTCACATGATTGTACTTAGGTATATCTTATATCTAAACTTATATGTATGAATATTGTAAAAAAATAAAAAATCAGCTATCGCACACAGCAGGCGTCGTGGCGCAGGAAAGGTATGTGAAAACTAGTGTTAAGACACTCCGCTCCTGACTTTTTGCCGAATTTTTCGATTCTTAGCGTGTTGAGTGGCGGAACTCAACGCTGGTCTTTATTTAGCTTTGATGCCAGAGCGAAGAATTGAAAATATTAATTAATAATATTCCCTAGAGTTGTGATTGAACACACAACCGTCGCGTTACAGTCACACCCCTGCGCCACGACATAACACGTTAAATATTATATTACATTGAAAACTACTGCTAAAATAGCAGGACTTTTTTATGCTTCACCTTCAAGACCGACAACGCATTTGTAGCACCTATGGGGTCGTAGGCAGCGGTGACCACTTACCATAGGGTGATCGGTACAACCGTTTGCCTTGTCTTTTCCATAAAAAGAGCTTCACGCATTTTCCCACATCGGAGAGAGTAAGTCTAATTTTCTTGACGTTGCGTGTCCACTGGCGACACTCAACGCTGCACTTTGAACCTATGACCCACTATTGTGTTTGCAGTCGGACACGAACAACATTTCGCCGGAATGACATTCGCAGTAATATTTAACAATAAACTCAGCAAGAACCAGGATTAATCTTAGCCAATGTACTCCAAAGTCATATTATGAATTAATTTTATAACATTTATACAGCAGATAGATATACTCGTAGGTAACTAGTAAATAAAAAAGAGTTAAAATAAATTTGTCCATTGTTTTTAAATTTCTCAAATTTTTATTACAAATGCATAGGCTTATTTTAGCTTCGCGCTGTATCCCGCACATATCAGTTAACCTAAAAGCTAGAAGCTAGTGTTAAGACACTCCGTTTCCATCCACTTTCCTTCCCCATTTTCTGACGTCCATTGGATTCCACGGGCAACGCATGTAAAACGGCGGAACTCAACGCCTAACATTACCTGAACGGGGAAATAAAAATTTTAAAAACAAATTGCCTTGAGTGCGAATTGAACCCACAACCTGTCGCGTTTACACTCGCACACATGTGGCCTTGCACCACAACTGGCTTCAAATACATACATATGTGACTATTATAATTTAATATTTAAAAAAAATTGTTCACGTAATAATATTATAGACGCCATCGCACATGAGGCGCGTTGGGTACGCAACGGTTAAGTTTTGAAACAGCACTCAGAGGAATATATTTTATTTAGGATGATAAATGTTTTTCTAATAACTACAACAAAAATGTAAAAAATGGATTGAAATATCGGTCAGTGTCTATAAGAACGTATTTATTTATGTACTTGCTGAATGTGTATTTAATTTTTTTTAATTATTAAAAAAAATAAAAATCTAATTACGCTTTATCATGTTATTATTAGATAGTTTCAATATAAAAAGCTATTTCTTATATTGGAATCTCTCTCTATTTAAGTGAAACTTGTGATTGAGCCTGAGAATTTCTTGGAAGAAGAACCTGTCTTTCATTACAGAGTATGTAAGTAGATTTAGTACCGAGACCTAAATCAATAAGAGTTCTATTTCTAGAAGTATTTATCGTTATACGACAAATATAGTAAAAAAATGAGACCATATGTAGGTTCGATTCCCACTGGAGAAAATGAAAAATTTTATATTTTCATTTCTACGCTTTGGTGTCGAAAAAAAGCACGGCGTTGAGTTCCTCCATTCAGCACGCAATGCTTCTAGAACTCAGCGAAAAAAATATATTGAGTTTTTTTAATTAAAGATTTTTTTATATAAATTAAGACGACTATTATATTCTCCAAATCACAGTAACAAAATTGATCTCAACTCCGTATAGAACTCAAAAGACAAAATTAAACTAGTCGATAACAACCACAAAACTTCTGGCGAAGCAAAAACATTTCATTTGCCTTGAAACATTTAAATTATTATCAAAATGTATTGAAATAATACCTATCTATACCTAGAAAGTTGGTAAGTAGTAAATAAATAACGCACAAAGCAGGGTATGCAGAGGGAACCTAGTGTTAAGACACTCCGTTCCCCACTTTCTGCGCAATTCTGGAGGCATTGCGTGTTGTGTGGCAGAACTGAACGCCGCGCTTTGCCTCGACACCAGAGTGAAGAAAATGTAAATATAAATTTAAGTAAATATTTCGACTGAGGATCGAACCCACAACCAGTCGATTTTACAGTCACACTTTGTGCCCCTGCGCCACGACTGGCCTCAATGGTAAATAGTAGAGATCAGATACTCGACTTGATTCATATAATGGACTAAAAGATTGATATAAATCGTAACTAATAACAGCCTACTACGTAATATTCTTTTACGACAAGTGTACGTCTGTACGCTGAAAATAAATAGAGATGAAAATTTAATGACTATGCCGAAAAAACTGAAGTAATATCTGATTAAACCGCAGTATTTTTGGGTTAACATCAAGAAAATTACAACTTTTATGCCGACAAAGTCACAACATATCGATCATAATCAAGTTTTATGACGTTGTTTAATATTTTCTCGTACGAAGGGATATCTAATTTTGTCTTAAAATCGTATAACATAATGTAAAAAATTACGTAAAATTATATAGATCTTAGTAATTTATTGTGATACATTTTAATAATAAACTTTTTTTTAATTTTAATAATATTTTAAATAATTTAATAATAAATAATGTAAATACTACGATATTAATACATATTTAATGAAAATATTAATAATACCTATAGGAAAACTAATAATTTCAGAAACAGACGAAAGCGACAAAAATAAAAATCGTAATTCAATGTAGAAATATATACCAACAGAGGTACCTACTATATTGAATATTTCATGCTGTTATTGGCTGTTTCGGCCTCGCTTTGAGGAGCTATTGGTACAGTCGACTTGATAGCCACCGACTATTAAACTTATTTTAGGTAAAATCGATCATTTTATCTTTACTATATTTTAGGATCTCGCTATCGAACATTTAAATATTAATATGTAGCTTGCTTATGTAATTGGAAATCAAAGTTTATAAATCAAATCAAATGTAAACTGCTTTATTACACAAAAATAATAATACAAAGTTGGTATATAATTACAGTAATTTATCTTAAGAGATATTTTATTTAGATTTTAGTGGATGGCACTTACATTTTAAAAAAAAAAAGAATTATTCTATATAACATAATTAAATTGTCCTATATCTAAAACCAATTTTGAAGAGCTTTCTGCTTCGTTTTTTTCTTAATTAACAAATTAATTAAAATTTTCTAATGTTTGTAAACCACAAGTTATGTCTAAATATATGTATGTATAGTAGCTACCTATATACTTGTAGATACTTTTCAGTTTCTGAATCTTTTCTAATAATTACGTAACATGGACAAAAAAAAGCACCTCATAATATTTGAAATTTTAATATTATAAATAAAGACAATATCATTTATAAGACAAATATGAATGAATTAACCTTATTTGGACGAAACTCTGTAAGATAATCATTTTTGTAAAACAATATTTTCTTTCCTTTTACATAAGAAATAAAATTAACATGAACAACAGAGGGAACCTGGCAACCTAATGTTAAGACACTTTCGTTAACCATTTTCGGCCGAATTTTGGAGACATTGTGTTTTAAGTAGTTGAACTCAACTTTGAGCTTTTGCCTTATTACTAGAGCCATCAAATAAAAATTTGAAATATTTAATTGGTTATTGGAAACCGATCCCACAACCTGTCGCGTTTACAGTCGCACATTTCTGCGCCACGACTGGCCTTATATTTGTGATGATAAAAAATAATAAATAAAATAAAATATTCGTGTTAACATTGTTTTTTTCGCCAACAAAAGATTAACATTTTGAGGAGTAAACATGTACACGACCGTTTGATAATCACTTCTTACATTTCATCTTTCAGTATGACGTTAATAAATTATTGTTCTTATTTATTTTTCTTTTGCGTCTGCTTGCTTCACGTTGACAGCGCTTAGTTATTAATTACAAAGCTGTTTTTTAGGTTTCTAATTTTACTTATTTTAGTAAGTTTTAATTTAGTTGATTAACTGAAATATTTTTATAAACACAAATATAATTCATTGTTGTTGCGAATATATTTATGCATCAAATATCCAAAATTTTGTTTAATAAAAAAAAAACAAATGAAAATATAAAAACTTTATGGTATTATACATTACAATTTTAGAGATACAACTATTAATATGTTCCTTATGGTTGTAATTTCAGTATAGAATTTAATAAATATATATGTTAATTGATAAATAATTGCAAAGTGGACCAAAAGCTGATATAGAACCTTTTCCTATATTTTTATATGTATGAAAATTTGGTTAGCGTGATTGTTGGTGAAGTTTTGCATGCCAGCCTTTGAAGAGAGCGTGACCAAAGGTCGAGGCTTTCATTTCAAAATCAATCTCCATATTGACCTTCATAACTTTACATAATACTCATACATTTATTTCTTAATGATTTATCTATATCTTTTATATTTTCTTAACCTTTTTCAGTTATTCTAAGTATCGTTGAAAAGAAAAAATATATTTAATGGAAGTACAACTTGTGTTGACAGTTGCTGTGCTTAACAATTATATTAACCGAATTTTAAATTAGATATCTTTAGCTGATTAAACTATTTTTTCCTTATATATTGGCAAAAATACGTATATATGCATTAGAATTATTTATATTTACAAAACTCCAAAGAGTTAATATTTAAAAAAAATAACTATATAATAAATGTTAGACTATATAAGTGGAGTACTACAGTTTTCAGTATTTTCAGTAAAAGCTGCAATCACCAATGAATGCTAATGCATTAGAGAATCACTGTTACAAGGCTAGACTGTAATGTATAAGTTTTCCGTCACATCGAAATATATTGCAGTTTCACACGCAAAGCAAATATCTCAACATGGACATGATTCCACTGTTTATGAAGTATCGTGGTCATTAAATGAATAACTAATATTTTTTCCTTTACGACATTATGTATAAAGCAACGTTGCCTGATGTTGTTTCGAAGAAACGCGGGTTTTTTTCTTTGGGATTGTCTTTGTTTTTGTTGTTGTCTTATTAAAAATATAAAGTAATAAAAAAAAGTGCGTGGACTAATTTATGAAAAACGTGACTACGTTTGTTCGGTTAGGGACATTTGAATTTTGGGCTAAAAAATTGGGAAGTCCCGCCAGAATCGGGACGTCTAGCAACGTTGATATAAAGATCGCTAGCTACTTAGTTATTAATTAGCAAGCAATGATAGATATTTTTTTTATCTTTAAGAATCACAAGAATGGAAGAATGGAAACAAAAAGAATGAAAGGAAGATGGCATCTTATCTCAAAGAAAGCAATCATGGTCTTAAGATTCAATAAATCTATATTGGAATATAACTTAGCTGAGTATTTTTTGTACATTTCATTTAGAATTGATTTTAAATATGTAAATATTTGATTTGATTTTTTTTTATTATTAATCATAACAGTAAAATATGTATTAAGTTATTTCAGAAGTGTTACATAATTATTAGGATCCACCACGTGTTGTGCACGGCAGGTGGAGCTGAGCGTAGCTATGTTCCGAAAAATTTAGCGAAATTATCTGTTATATCCGCGGGTCCTGGGGTAGGTTAGTCAGAGTTCAATCTGTGCGCGTGAATTTCAAAACGTTCCACAGCCAAACTTATTACAACATAATTACAATATAATTATCACCTAACTACTTCGCTGGGATCGCAGTGTCTTCCACAACGTACCTGCAATTTCAGAGCTGTAGGTTTAACGGTCTAGGAGGAGTAGCATTACAACGAAACACACTTTCGACCAGTAAGAGCTTTGCTTCACTCAGCTCAATAATAGTAATCTTCATCTTCACATTTCAATATATTAAATAGTAAATACATATCCTGCCCTGCAATGGTTGCGTACCTAACTTCAGAACGTCATAATTATACCGCACAAAGCAAGTAGGCAGAGGGAAACTAGTGTTAAGACAGTTCGTTTCTCATTTACCGCCAAATTCTGAAAGTATTGCGGTTGAGTGACATCAGAATAGAATATTTAATATTCTCATTTCTTCGCTGGTAATGACGTTGACCTTTAATGCACATGGAGCAATATTTAAAGTAGTTTAGCAGAAATATTTGAACCATCAATCACCCTTATTCGCAGCAGGAACATTTTATAAAATTATCAATATTTGTTCAGAGTAATATCTTTACGTAGAAAATACAGTGATTTATTACAAAAATATCGTAAACAGGACATAAATTACTTAAGCACGAAACAGCTCATACTTTCTACATCCAATAGCTCTTCGAAAGTAATTATTATTCAAGACGTTAACGTTCGTACACAATCTACTGATCCAGGCTACTCTAAGAGCAAATAATTGACGAACAAGGCCAAATAAAGTGTTCAACGTCTTCTGTCTTGCATTATAATAAGAAAGGACAAATTTTAATATAATTACTGCCATGAGTTGAATTAAGTATTTTTATTTCCGCTGTGACAAGACAAAGTCCGGTTGAGTTCGGCCACTCAATATATATCGGAAATGCAATGTACGGAATATCTCGATGTGAGGCACATATACGTAAGTCTAAAAATAATGTTTATAATAATGTAACACATGTTAAAATTTTCTAATTTAGTAAAATATGCGCAAATTTTATACTTACCTAGTAACGCATTCGCGGCTTCGTAC
The DNA here is from genome assembly GCA_018249695.1 of Heliconius erato demophoon. Taxonomy (NCBI): domain Eukaryota; kingdom Metazoa; phylum Arthropoda; class Insecta; order Lepidoptera; family Nymphalidae; genus Heliconius; species Heliconius erato. The sequence continues at coordinate 9,666 of DWQW01008726.1, forward strand.
GAATACCACATATAATTATTTCATTATACTTAAACAGATTGATTATATAATTTATATTATTCAATAATTTTTCATTATTCTGAGAAAGTGCAGCACTCCGTGGCTGCTTAAGAGGATGTCAACGGCGGCAAGGGCGCCCCCCTCACGACTCGAGCCTAGTCTTGTGGCCGTAAACAGAGCATTATATTATTTTAATTCAGCAATTTCTCGATAAGTATTCGTCCATACTACATGATATCTTCATAAAATTTTCTTGATGATAGAATAGCTTAGTTAGTAATAGCTTGTAAGCTTGAATATCTTTGTCAAGTAAAAACGGTGGAATATCACTTTTTAATTTTTTATTATTTTTTGTCACTAAATACTGTATTGTCACTTACTTATAATAGATAGGTATAGGGTGTCGCGGACTTTATTTTAGAACTAATGAAACTGAACGTTTTTGTACTACAATGTACTTGCATATATTTAACTATTTCTGCAGCGCACGCGGTTTTAGTAATTTGATATAGTTTTTTTTATGGAGAAGGACAAGGCAAACGAGCGTTCGGGTCACCTGATGGTAAGTGATTACCGCCGCCCACAACATTTAGGAATGTTTCGATATTTTTATTCGATATTATTATTGATATTTCGTTATTTAAGGCTAACCAAGAAAGTAAATCCGACCCTTAGTTCCAGTTTTAAACAAAAACAAACTAATTCGCTTTATTATATTAGTATAGATAATTATTTTTTAATATGAATATGTATAGTCTTTTTTTTCTGAAATTCAAGAGTAGGTGTTACATGTGTACCTACGTGTATATTAAATATTTATTTGTATGTGAAAACAAACTTGCGAAATATATAAAAAATAAGAAAATGTTTTATCTAAAATATTATATACAAAAGTCTGGAAATTTACATTTTAAAGCTGCAACTTTTATGATATTAGATCATTAAGCTGTGTTTCAGAACGACTCCAATTTTAATGGTTATCTGTGTGCGATGTATCTTTTAATTGGTACGTAGAAACTTGGTTCTTCGAAAATTAAAGATAGATAAAAGGCAATCATATAAAATAGATGAGGCCAGTCGTGGCGCAGTGGTACGAAGTGTGACTGTAAAATCAACTGGTTGTAGGTTCGATCCCCACTCGAGGAGATGATATATTTACTTAAATTTATATTTCCATTTCTTCGCTCTGGCGTCGAGGTTAAGCGCGGCGTTGAGTTCTGCCACTCATCACGTAATGCCTCCGATTTCGGTAGAAAGTGGGGAACCGAGTGTCTTAACACTAGGTTCCCTCTGCCTACCCTGCTGTGTGCGGGATACAGCGTGAAGCTGATTTCATTTCATATAAAATAGATGCAAAGGACTACAGGATACAATCTAAATTAACTTCACTTAACTTCGATAAACTTTATATTTCTTTTTAATATAAGTTAATTTTTTTTTAAATGTATCTATCGCAGTAAAAATCTAAGTAAATTAGTTTCACGCTGTACCCGCATACAGCAGGGTAGGCAGAGAAAACCTAGTGTTAAGACACTCCTATCCCCCCTTTCCGTCGAAATTTTCGAAACATTGCCTATTGAATGGCAGAACTCAACGCCGGGCTTTTAGCAGTAAAAATTACTAAAAGAGCAATGTAAATACATTCTAACCAGTATATTGTAATCAAAAAGAGTATAGGTCCTCTAATCAATGTCATTATCACAACACGCACGTAACGCTATAAATCAGGAGCATCAATAAAAGACTCCATCGTAATCAGTGTAACTGTCACAACTAAAATAGAAAGAAATATAATATATTTATAAATATTATAGGGTTTAGTTAATATTATATTTATAAATGTAAAAAAAATCTGTTTCACGCTGTATCCCGCACACAGCAGGGTAGGCAGAGGGAACCTAGTGTTAAGACACTCCGTTCCCCATTTTCTGCTGAATTCTGGAGACATTGCGTGTTGAGGGGCAGAACTCAACGACGAAGTATAAATGTAAGTATATACAAATATACCATTAGTCGTTTATGCCGTTTTTTTTTTGGCTTCAAACATATTTCTATAAAATATAAATGTGAGCATGATGATGACCATGCACGATGGGCTTGGAAAACCATTTCAGCATTTTCTAAGTTGATTTTTTGTTCACTTGAACCTATATACTTTTTCTTGCACCCAGTGAGGTAGACAGAGAGGACCTAGTGTCAAGCACTCCATTCTTCATTCTGCATTCTGCTTGAGTTCGAGACATTTAGTGTTGAGTTGTCGTCATTAACTCAATGAAGCTTTCCGCTTATACTAACCAAAATATGGCTATACTGGTATAAGCGGAGAAATGAAACTAATTTATTCCTCCGAGTGTGCATCAAATCTGCAACCATCGTGTTGACAGTCCAAAGCTAACCCACTGCGCCTCGACAACCTCATTTTATATTGTGATCATTAAAATTTATAAAATATATCTAAAATTTCATTTCCAATTTTTCTTCACGGTATAATAATTTGCATTTGCAATCATGTAATATAATTTTATTAAAAATATAATGAAGCCAGTCCTGGCACAAGCATGCGACTGTAAACACGACAGGTTGTGCGTTCGATTTCCACTGGAGGAATTGAAGTATTTAATATTTTCATTTATTCGCTCTGGTCCCGCCAAACGACACCTCCAGGAGTCAGCTTAAAATGGAGTACCTACGGAATTGTATTATGTAATTGTAATTGAATAAAGTGTCTCAACACTATTCCTAGCTATCTAGACCCCTTCTGCCTGCTATCTGGAAAAAATGAACATCATTATTTGAAACAATTTTAAGTATAAAGATACAAATAGGTAACAACTAACAGGTAAAAACTTTCAACGTCTAAACTACGGGAAGCAATTTAAGCTAATAACTTGTGAAAAGTGAAAGAGTAACAAAACTTTTCATTATTATACTTCTTTCACTGTAACTAAAGTAAAGCCGGATTTAAAATAGGCACAATACAAAGCCGAACGAGGCCGAGGTAAGGATCGACCTGAGGCTGCGGTCGCTTCAATTTTAACTGTTACATTATAAATTTCCTTAGAACAAACGTTGATGTAGCAAAAATATATATATTTTACACGTAATAGTTTGTATCTATTAATATTACGAGGCCAGTCGTAGCACAGGAGCACAGGTGTGGGATTGTAAACGCGACTGGTTGTGGGTTCCATCCCCACTCGAGGAAATGAAATATTTATTTAAATTTATTATATTATTTTAATAATATTTTACTACCTTAAATACTGCTCTTTTATACTCGTCTACTTTCACACACTTAATAGTGAGATAGAAGTCATTTATTTTTTACCGTATTCCTATGTACCGTATTCCTTAATGATGTTAAACCACGCATTGATTTATACTATTTATCACAAGCAATACAAATGAAAACTATTTTGAGACTATTTCTAATCTATATATTTCTATAGTAAATGTGCATTCTATAAAAGCGTCTTTACTAAGCTTGAAATAATCAAGAAAACTGAATTATGCGGTAGATGGCTAACCCAAATCCTGTCACGCTATTCTACGAAATCTTTTGTGCAACACAATACGTGAATATTGGATATAGGATCGTGGGAAGCTCGAATGCAGTTTACTTACACCCGTTCCATGTCTTTGGATAAGATTACAATTATATTATGTTTCACATACAAATTAAATACGCGAAAAAATGAAAATATTTCACTCCCGCTGGCGACAAACGCTGGGCCGTGGCACCACAAGTGTCTATACAGAAGTTAAATATTAAGAAAATATATATATTTATAAAATCAGGACATCTGCAGTAACAATAAAAAATACTATTTTAAAATTTTCAATGGCCCGATTCCATATTAAACAAAGAGAAAACAAAAAATTGCAACGCAAAATTTCATACTAAAATACAAGGACAGCAGGGCATTAAGGGATTGTAAGGGCTGTCTTAACCTCGACGTGATTTATAAGCTTCACC